>JALJSC010000104.1:0-145839 GCA_023969325.1 Oryzias curvinotus
AATAACCCTTTTTAACAGAACATGGCTTTACTTATTTGTCTCTGCAGCTTTACTCATATCTTATAATGTTTTTCTTGGTGTAACAAAAAGTGTGTAGCATTTCATAGACTGTAACCAAAAAAGACATCTAAGAGGCATCAAAAAGGACATTATGGTAGAGGCTATAAATGAAGTGTGAGAATGGCAATAAAGGCAATGGAATTTACATTTTGAGGCTTTAAATATACTCAGAATGTATTCAGAAATAAACGTATTATATCAGAATAAGTTTTTCTATAATCTTCATGTAAGAATGCATCAGTACCTGCTGTTCCATTGTATCTGCCAACACTCAGTCTGTAGTTTGTGCTCTCATCTCCCACCCTGAAGTCTTCATACTCAGCATAAGCACTTCCACCTTCAAAGTCCCACAGGTCCACTCTCAGTTTCCACCTCTTGGATTTGTCTTTGGTCAAAGCAGAAATCTTCTCCAGACCGAGCCAGTGATCCCCTGAAGGAATCAGGACAAGCAAAGTTTATGCTGAGTATTTTACACTTTACTGAGAGATGATTGAACCCTGTTGTTCACTTTATGCCACATCCAATTAGATCGGAATTTGACACATAGTAGCTGAGATGGTTTAATACCCAAAGATCTCATTTTTTACATACATGAAGCAAATCCTAATCCATTCTTATATGCTGCCCATTCCCTGTCGAAGGCCACTGCTCCTCCAGTACGCTTCTGGATCACCGTCCAGATTCCAGTTTCACCCATCTCACAGTAAACCTGCACAGGAACAGATGAAGAGATTTAAAGTTAGAATCCCATTTGTTTTCATGTACCTTGGTGTGTGAAATGTGTTTTCCACATTTGATCCTTCCTGAGGAGCTGTGAGCTGCAGACACACTCACTAGGCACGGACACATCTATCAGATATCTAAATCATGGCTATTTCAAAGCTCACAGCTGTAGATATGCATTATGCATCTGTTAGACATCAATTCATAGAGGTCTAATGCATGTTGCTCTTTTGATCTCTAGCAGATAACTTTCCCACAGCTGATTGCGTCACAGTCTAATCATGCCTTGTGCGTTGTTACAATGCTTGTGTCACAGTGGACACAAGATGTCTGTTTGATAACTAGTAGTCATCTACAATAGATGTCTATTAGTTATCTAATAGACATAGATGTCTATTCTCAATGTTCCCTTTATTAGAATTCTACCAATAGTGTTCTGCATACATATATTCTCGTAAACTTCTATTTTTTTTATATGTCTATTAGAAAACTTTTTAAAACATTCAATAGATATAAAATATATAAGTCAAGTCAAACATGTTCCTATCATTGTAACCTTGGTTCACTGTCATCCTTTTTCTCACACATGTGGCACTTTTTACTCCCAAAATAATTTTTAAACACAATCTTGTGACCTCTTGTGCAGATATCTTTCAGAACACTATCTATTAGATTAACAAAATACAGTTGTCAGAGAAGTCTTTCAGACATCAACAGTAGATGTACATTAGACATCCTGGGCCTAGTGGGAAGCTGTGCTCGATAACCATTTGGAGGTTTAAACCCCCAATCCAAACACTTTATGCTGAGTGTCAGGCAAGGAGGCACTGGGTCCCAATTTAAGTCTTTGGTATGACTCGGTCTGGATTAAAACTCACGACCTTCCAGTCTCAGGACGGACACTCTACCATAACGCCACTGAGATGGATTTATTCAAGCTTTTATCAAACGATATCTTACAACAGGAATGAAGCTGAATTACTGTTGACAGGATCTCAGTTTTCCTCATTTTGATTTGTTATCCAACTTCTAATTAGGAAAATAGATGGAGCCATAGATGAAGAAAACTAATGCATGCCAGAAGAAGAAGTTAAGAACCCTCAGCTTTTTTTTTCTAGTGTTATAACAGGGTTTTCAATATCCAGGGATGAAAAAAAAACAGTTCTATATATATGAGGCATCTTTTTTGATGGTCTATGCTACACGAACACGATAGAATATGAACATCGGTGGGGATTATTGAGGACCACCAATGGAACTCATTCCATTTTTTTAAACTGTGATACTGACAAACTTAACCTTGTGCTGATCGTGACTTGGAACAAAACACGGTCCAACATAATCTCAATCTTACAGAAAAAGCTATGCAAATCCATCAACTTTTGATGCATTTTGTACATCTCTGTGGAGGACAGCAGCACAATGTCCTTGAAAAAAACCAATTACCTACAAAGAGATTGGAAGAGAGACTCAGCACAGATGACATCACAACTTTAGACCACCTGACCTGAGGTGGAGTCTTCAAAACAACAGAAAACAGGAATTTTCACAAAGCAGCCAAAGAAAGAAGGCTCCTAGCCAGGCTGGGATGAGGGGAGATCAGGACTGACCAGCCAAACCCAACGCTGAACCAGAAAGACTAGAGAGACTAATTCATTCTTTAGACTTTACTGCCTGGAAGAAGAATCTTAACACTTATTTGTCCTGAAGGTTTTGTGTTACAACAGAAAGGTTGGGCAAAGATGATTGTATCTCAACAGGACAAGTATCTGCTTCATCTAGAATGGTGGGCCTGGACCTCTAACCAACTGACCACATGAACATTACAAATCAACAGCATTCTAGCTGGAAGGCAGCTGACTTAAAAGCTTTAATATAACAATTTAGGAAACATTTAAACACAATTAAATCTAGAGAACAACGCCAACTAGCAAATGTTCATGTCTACTGAAGCCAGTTCCTCCACTTTTAGTTTGCACAGTAAAGTGAGAAAGTTTTGACTCCCCTGTAGAAAACCATGGCCATTGTGTTAAATACTTTAGAGCTCATCTACAAAATGCAATCATGATTTAAAAAGGGATGTTCAGAAAGGCGAGTTTACGCTTTGGGGACACATTGTTCGTTTGTATATTTAACATATTAGATATATATAAGATAATTTACATTTTTCAAATTCTAAGGTTTTTTCTACAAAACATCTTTCTGAAATCCATTCATTACGTGAGTCTTTTATGAAGTACCATTTCCCACTTTTTTTTGTACCAAAATGCCAGACTTTATTTCTACCAACTTGAAACTCCAACGTTGGAGCCACAATTTCTTTGACAACTGTCTTCATCTGCAGTAAAGTGCATCGACAAGAACTTTAAGAAAATTTTTTGGTAATGCTTTATTTTACAGTACAGTACTTTGAGTGTACTTAAGTGGTATTTACATGGTACTTATTGTATAACTACTGGGTACTTACAGGGTATTTACATGGTACTTTTTATGGAATTTACTGGGTACTTACAGGGTATTTACATACATGGTACTTGCTGTGTATTTATGTGGCACTATTTGGTTCATACTTACTTAATACCTACTGGGTATTTAAAATGTACTTACTGGGTATTTACATGTTGTGCAAAGGGGTCTCTTGTAGTACTTACCACATGTAAGAACAAGGTAAGTACAAATAAAGTACCTTGAATTTAAGTGTGGACTCATTGTATGTTTCAAGGTATTTACCATGTATAACAAGATAGTAGGTGAATAGAAACTACATTGATAGTACTGTTAAAAAAGAAAAAGGCCCGGAATTTACTTTCTACTTACTTAGCAAGTTCATGTGTGTTTCATGGTACTCACCATATGTAAGATGGGTAAATTACATAGTACTTATCTGGTAGCCTTATTGTGTTTTTCATGGTACTTACTATTAATGAGAACAGAGTATGTACACAGGAAACACTATTTACTGTATGTGAATTTTACATGTTAAGTTATAGGGTGTTTTGTGGCACTTACCATTTAAGTGGAGATAGTAGTTAACAGAAACTACCCCTTAAGTACAATGAAACTGGAATGTAAAAGAAAGTCAGCGCTAGTTTCCACTCTATCACATTGTACTTTCAGTAATAAATACTGGGTATGTTTATGTGAGTATTACTTGGTACTTACCCCTTACTGACAATGAAACTGGACTGTAAAAGAAAGTCAGCCCCATTTCCACTCCATTACATGGTACTTTTAGTTATTAATGCTGGGTATGTTCACGTATTACCTTACCGTGAAGTATACATACACATTGGTTTTCTGACCTTACCAAATGAGACAAGGCAAACCTTTTGGTAAAGGGGCGAAGTAACTGCATTGCAAAAAAACACACAAAGCGTCATCACAGTAAAATTTGTTTAAGACAAGTTCTCAACACAACAACATCAAACTCCTGGGCTTTCACATGTCCTCTGACCTTTTCTGGACAGCAAACATCTCACACCTGGTGAAAAAGCCTCAGGAAGTTGAAATTGACTCGGCCGTCTTTTCAGATTCTTGCAAACCTTTACAGAGCCTCAATTGAGAGCTTCTCATGTCTTAGTATGAAGTGAGTTATGAAGCTCCAGAACCCAGAAAAGGAGATCTGGGGTGGTGAGGATGGCACAGGGGCTAGTGGGATGTTGACTACCCGATCTGGAACTGACTTTATACCACCAAGAAAAGTGGTATAAAAGGAAAAGCTTTGACGCAGGCAATGCACTTTTTATCCATTACCAGCAGGAAGAAAGTTAAGGAGCATCGTGGTGAAAACAAGCAGACTGAGGAACCCACAACCACTGACATGTCAGTTGTACCTAGCGTTGTCCCTTGTAGCCTGCCTCTTTATTTTTTCATTTTATACCAAAGATCTTTTAAAAAAAGATCTTTGGTATAAATATGTCTCATCAGTCCTGTATGTATTAAGTCCTGTCTTTCCTTTCCTCTTGTGCTGGTCCATATAATGTTCTTCCCCTGTTTAGTGCATTTTTGAGTTTTTTAGTTTGGAGTTTTGTTTTCCCTGCTTAAGCAGTGGTTTTTGTTTGTAGTTTTGGATCTCATTAAATATCCTGTTGCCTGGAACCTCCTGCCTCTCCTCCTCTCCTGCGCCTGCAACATCCTGAATCTTCTCTCCCGTGACAGTCCTCCCACCAAAGTATACTTTTTGAAGATTTTAAGGTTCTAGCGTTTTTATTTTGACAGTAGGTCACATCACGTGCTTCAAATCTGTCATCTTTAATGATGTTTAACGAGGGATTTCACTTTCAGACAGATGAATAATAAAAAACAAAACAAAATCTTCACATTATGTTTCAGCAGCATTGGTCAAAAAAGAAGAGTGCTTTAAACAAGCTCCATTAGGTGACCCTAGACTGTCTGTTAGTTACATTGATTTCAAATGTTAAGTACCATAGATAGTTTGTTTTCAATTGTTTTGCTTTTTGTAATTGCTTCACCACCCCTCAGATCTGAACATTTCTAACCTTTATGCTATCCCTAGGCACTTTAACGTTGGGAGTTGGGCCATCTAGACCCCACCAGACAGTGTGTTGAACATTTTTTCTTCAATGATTTGTGATCTTCACTGGTGTCCATGGATTTCATGAAATCTTTCCACCTTTATCCACCTTTGACATGGTAAGAATAACACATCAATGTAAGGGTGGGGTCATCTAGATAGCACAAGGGCTACACCAGAAACCCTGGTTCAGCTCCTCCCTGCCCTGGAGACATACAGAGGAGCTTCCAGACATGATGGGAGGAAACTAGAATGGGGACATGAAAACAGCAAATCTCACTGGAATTCTACACTCAAAAAGCTCCCGCAGTCAAATGGCTGCATGATTTCAGGCCTAACTCAACATTTACTTATGACATGACCTTTGGTGGGGCTGATTAGCAACAATAGCAAGGTGCCATACCAAGAGGAATGGTGCAACAACCACCACCTTTACCTAAACACTGGGACAACCAAAAACATCGCCATACATCTCTGAATGCTGAGGACCACGCCTAGGCTGTTCAGCTATTGAGAAAGGATTAATTTAGCGGAGATGTACATCAGCCAGGGGCGCAACTACCTAATTTCATGTGGTATGTGGGCCACGTAAAAAGCGCCCCCCTCCCCCCCCACACACGACACAAATGCACATGATAAAACGTCCCATCCACCCCTCCTAAAGCTATCTAAACACTCACACACCTTTATTGTTTAAATGTATAAATCTCATTACTTCTTATCTGATTAAGGATATGAACCAGCAGAACATTTTTGTGAGCCTTTTTCAACCGTGTATTTCCTCAATGATTCCTCAAACTTAAGTGTTAAAGGCCATTCAGAAGGATCTTCTGAGTAAATGCCGTGCCCAGCCCTCTCCTCTGTACCTCTATGTTCTTCTCCCTCTTCATCATCAGCTGATCTCTCTTTCTCTCTATCATCATCATCATCTGAACCTCTCTCCTCATTCTTCTCTGTTGGACTGACTTGTCATGTATGTCTGCACTTGTTTTCCCAAAATAAGTGAACAAGTGGTGAGCAGAAGTTTAAACTAGAAGTAGCATCTAGGTTTTTGTGACTTTAATAGTTTAATTTTTCCTTCCCTGAAGTCATCTCTACTATCTTTCATATCAGATGCATCACCAAACTCATGTCTGTCTCCTTTAACTCTTGTCTGTGTTCTTCTCCACTAAATCCTGTGGCCAAGCAACAATTATTTCATGTTTTTAAATAAATTAAACATCTTGATGCTGCATGTTATTTTTAAATGAAGAATACTCTTTAAAAATTACTGACTTGGTATGATCTGGCTTTGCCCTGAACGTCCACCTTAACCTTTGTGTCAAGATGACCATTGATGTGTTCTCCTACCATGACAAGGTAGATAAAGGTGGAGAGGATTTCATGTAATCCATGGAAACCAGTGACGATCACAAATCATTGAAGAAAAAAGGTTCAGCGCACTGTCTAGTGGGTCTAGATTGACCCCAACTCCCAATGCCAAAGTGCCTAGTACAAGGGATAACACCAGCCTGTTTCTTTCCTCCATCTGTCCTGATTCTTTTTCTCTTTTCTCGTCTTTCTCTCCATCCTCACAGTCTTGTGATACAAACTTTGTGTTAGGAAGATTTTAAAAGAATACAGCGACTAAACTATATGTAAAAACAGAAATATTTTTAATTTAAAATTATATTTGTGTTGGATATCACTTGCTGGTGGGATAAAATAGCATATATTTATTTATTGTGTTAAACATCTCCAAATGTTCAGCTAAAATTCAAAATTTTGTTCACCCAAAGTGATATTAAAAGCAACAGGTTGTAAACTAAATAGTCACTCAAAAAAATAATTATCCAAACTTTTAACATAAAAAGAAACAAAAACACCATCTAAACCCACCATCACACATACTTCTGCCCATAGGAATCAGCTTTTATCATCATTTAGTGCTGTTTCAGTTAAAGAATAAAAACTTTTCAGTGTTTTGGTACATCTAGTTAAGGAAATTATGTATTAGTATGTCTGAAAGAAAATCAACACAAACAAGCTCCTCTATTTTCTCTTCATGATTAGTGAGTACTAAAATCCTGCTCAGTACAGCTGCAAACACTTGACCAAAGTAGCTTTAGTCTTAATGTTTCCAAGCCTGTTCTAACACTGCTATAATGTACCTGCTGTCTCTCAACCATTTAGAGAAGCTTTTCTTTATTCAAACCACATCTTTGTCCATTTGTGTTTTCTGTTTTGGCTCCCTCGATTGTTTTTTCTTTGGCTTCCATTTTAAGCGCGCTGTCATCAGATGATCACACAGTTCAAATAAAAACAATCCGACGCGGGTCTCTGTGAGAGCGCACTCCAGTGCGTTCGATTGCGCTCTCTGTACAGACCCGTGGGGGGAAGGAGCGGCCTGCGGCGTGGGCACCCAATCAGTTACGATGTGCTTCTGTTACTGATCATATCATGTAAATATATGTGCACAAACAGCTGTGAAAATTAAAAAATGCGAACTATAAATAATTTTCACAACTTCAGTTTGGCGCCTCCTTTGGCCGGCGCCTCCTTTGGCCGGCGCCCCCGTGCGACGCATATGCTACATACCCACTTTTTGCGCCCCTGACTCCAGCTGATGTCTTCAAAAGCCAGAAAGATTTTCCTCCACTAAAACCTGGGCCACAGCTTCTCTCCCATAGTCACAAGAGAGCTGCTGTGAAAACAAAAACCACTAACCAAATTTACATTTTTTCTTTTATTTTTTTCTTTTAAACTTGTTCTGTCCAACAGCTGGGCATACAGATGAGAGCTGAAGGCCTCTTGTGTTGGACATGTTTATTTTAACAACAGGGGTTATGAATCTTCAGACAAACCAGAGGAATGTCTGATAAACCCTTTTGTAATCTAGGCCAAACTTTTATTCATTTTATCATATTTGAAGAACTTTGTGTTGGACCGGACGGAAAAGGAAAGGAGGGGATAAAGGGAGGAATATTAGAGAGAGGGGGATAGGAGGGTGATTATAGAAGGGGAGGGCTAAAACCATGAAGCAGCATAAAGCAACAAGTTTTGGATGGTTATAATCATTACAGTGAGGTTCAGATGTAATACAAGTCTATATGGGCGGGGCCTGTCCACACACACTCAGATGTTGTAAACATACCTGTTGGCTCCAAAAATACTCACATGTTAACATGTACACAATACAGACAATGTTCATACACGCATACCAATGCATTCAAACCAATTAGTGTGAAAAATTTCATTTAATCAATCACGCAAACTATTAGTGCCAAGGTGAGCTAACACCTGTGCTCTAGTGAGTGTTATGTTCCTCTAAATTGAAGATGGAATGTAAAAAGAAGGAGGGAGAGTGGCCCAGTCATCCCCACACCAAGACCCCCGCCACAGTGGTAGCGGCAGCCAGAACCCCCCCAACGCCCGCACGGTAGCAGATTGAGAACAACTGCCCTACGGTAATCACATCAGCCCCCCCAGGCCAGGGCCAGCAGGACCGCCACAGGGGCCCCCAGAGCCAAAGAGCAGGGGGGTATGGGGGGACAGAGAGTGTAGCTCCATCTCAACTAGGAGAGCAGCCCCCCCGTCACGCCGGGATGGCTCAACGCAGGGCCCAGAAGAGCGCCCACAGCCCCAGACAAGCACCCCACCACCACCCAGGAGTTCTGGGCATCCCCCCCCGCCCCAACCCCAGGTATGAGCCAGGACCCCCCAAGGGAGACCCACCCTCGCTCCAGGGAGCCACCCACTCAGCCCACGGTTGGTCCAGGAAGAAGCAGGGCAGGGGCCAGCCGTCCCCGCCCAGGAGGAAGACATCCAGGAGAAAAGGGGGTCCACAAGAATTGTTGTAAACACTGCCCGACCAGGCTCGGCCAAAGTTGGAAGGCCCAGCGCTCAGGGCAAGGACCAGAACCAACACCACAAGGACACAGACACCTCCGGCTCAGATGTGATGTGATCCCCGGCTCTTGGTCTTGCCAGAAAGCTCAGAGATCCCTCTCCCTGAGTGGAGAGAGCACTGCCGGGCCCAGGAAGCCAGCACCCAAGGGACACGGCCGTCGTGGGACAGATGGTTCGAAGTGTGTGTGTTTGTGAGGGCGTGTGTGTGCATGTATGTGTGTTTTGTGTTTACATTAGCACATTTCTGCGCAGAGCCCCTCATCATCAATCTATCAGAAGAGACCTCTGCGTTTTATTTAGGCCATGGAGCAGTGAGCTTCTTACACATGGGAGTGGCTACGTATAAAGCCCTTTTGGGAAATGGTGGTTGGTGTTTTTAAAAGGGGAGCCATGGTTGGAAAGTTCATTTAAAAAGACAGTACATGTTGAATGAGAAGTTAATAAAAGCCTCATCATGCAGAACGTCTCTGGGGTCGTCTGTTATCCAGCCGTTGTATTTTTGTGAGCAGGTCTGAACCAGGAGCAGGTTGAAACCAGGTAAGCTGCTCATCCCTGGAGCCGACGACTACAGTAAGCAAGCAGTAAACAGGAAAGGTTCATAAAAATTATTGGAAAAAAAACAAAGCAAAAAACCAGCGGGCTGAGTACTACATTTAAAACAAAATCTTAATGTAGACATTTCTAGGGTTGTGTCCAAGTTTGAGAGCTGCAACCTTCAATGGCCGCGGCCTTCCCAGTCAACGTAGGCCGGGTCCTTCGTCAAGCGGGTAGGTCGGATGTGAACTTGATGGAGGTTAGCCTTTAGATAGTTCCAGCCGTTATATTGGTGAATGTCCTGTCATGTTGTAACATGTCACGTAAGTCAGAGAGTAGTGAACCAGGCATGGAGCTCGAAATTTTCCTGGCTTATTTGATCCAACTTTTAATCTTGGCGGGGTTAAATCATATGTATCCCGGTCGAAGGCACATGATGCTGAGTCATAGCAGATACTGTGTACAATCTCTCAAAAGAAAAAGTCTACAAGCTGAAGCTCTCAGGAATTACATATTAGGCTTTAGCTAGATTTAAGGATATATTTTAGAAACTTCATTACGGGTTGTAAAAGATACAATACCTGCAGTAAATTTGTGGGCGGAAGTTACTGGCTGGAAGTTGCTGTGGCGACTTAGCCATTTGGCAGGCTGCACATCGGGTCACGTACTGGGCTACGTCAGCCTGCAGTGAGGACCACCAGAAAGAGTTTGCAGTTCATTCTTGTGTGTTTGCCATACCTGGATGTCCGGCTGCAGGCAAGCCATGCACAAGGTAAAGGACCCTTTGCCGATGGGACAGCTGAACTTTTTTTTCAGTATTTCCAAGAGGGAATGTCAAAGCGTGGCTCTCTTGCTATCAATAACACAGAAATCCCTCACTCTTCACCTCGCTGCAGGGACGGACGTTATACATTTAAACAGCAATCCCGTCTGTTATTGCCTCTGCTCTCGAAGAAGACGGTGGTAGCTTCACCTGGAAAAGGGTATTCACACCGGGCTGTGTAGGCTTCAGGCCAGCTACAACCACTGCTTTCTCACACAACTCCGGGTGATGCAGCTTAAATGCTCCCAGCGGGTCTTTTAACTTGCTGCTCTCGCTGTTATCCATGTTTTTCCCCTCTGCCATTTTTGTTTGAATGTGTATTCTTCTTCGTCTGCCCACGACAGCCAATCTCGCAACGAGCGCCCCTATCTACGCTCCGAAGAATGGTCTTACCAAAGGATGATTAATATAACATTTCACAGGGTTTTCAAACGTAAATAAAAAATCGATACTTGATTAAAACGCATCGAGAATCAATCACGGGACTAAATATTGCGATATATCACCAAATCGATATTTTGGCAAACCTATTGTAAACGTCGCCAGGCTGACCGCAGTAGAGGCAGAAATTCTCCCAGAAACGACTCGCTCTCTCCCATAGAGATAGCTGGGTGGAGCCAAGCTGCATGGGCTCGTGATCGGAGCCAGCGGCCCAAAGCAAAACCAATGCGACGGACGTGATGCTCGCTGAGGCTGGATTTGCGTAGGTGCCGGGTTCTCAGCAGGTTACCCAGTTTGATGGTAAAACTTTAAGTTGATCCAAGGATAATTGCTCCTTGCAGCACGCCAGTTCCCGTTGCAGCTTTGCAGTGAGTCCCTCACGAAAAGCTGTCATCAGCGAGCTGACTGTCCAGTATGTGCACACCACCAGAGTCCGGAACTGCAGCGAGTAAGTGGCTGCGGTCTGTCACCATTTGATCCCATATAACTGATCGCTGGGGTCTTTGCCGTCAGCGGGATGGTTAAACAACCGCCCAAAGCTGCTTTGTGAGTGCAGCATATGAGTGGAAGGGTAACGCACCTCCAGTGCAGAGGATAGCTATCCACTCACACACTTTTCCAGTCAGGAGGGAGCACACGAGCGACACTTTAGCATCTTCCGTGGGATAGAGGCTTGATTGTTGGCGCAGAAACAGATCAAACTGCATAAGGAAGCCCTCGCATTGCTCGGGGGTCCCCACTGAATTTGTCCGAAAGCTCCATTCTCAGTCCCGGTGCATGTGCTAGCATTGCTCCTCCGATGGCCGCTGATGACTGAGTGCATGGAGGAGTAACGGCATTTTGATTTGTTACCGTGACATGATGGCTTCGGTCGCACAGGTTAGACAATGGAGTTGGCGGCCGTGCTCTGGCAACAAAGAAGCAGACCCCGCCAGATTCAGCTGAGGGATCCGTGTATGGCGAAGTAGTCAGTCACAAGAACATGCAGACGGCTGGATCTCAAATTCTGATGAGCTGTCTGATGCTGTGGGACCTCTAGTGGCACCCGTTGAGCAGTGCCCAAGGCAGTCAGTTCCTACCAAGAAGTGCATTGCCATCCAGTTGGTCACGAGACTCATTTAATTTGAAAAAAGTGTTTCCATTGCAGTTTAGCAATACATTTCGAGTTTTGGGCATATTGGGAACTGAGAAGGACAGTTCAACATAATGCTCAAGAAATTCATTACAACTAGAAAGGTGTTATGACTTTTGTATTGTTGTATTTTAATTTATCAGAAAACAGCAAATTTAAAATGTGTCTGATAGCATTTAAGTGAAGAAATTTTATCAATTAAAAAAAAACTCAAAGATTGAGGCACACACTTAATTAGAAGTTTCACATTGTTTATCACCATGTCTTAAAATAACAAAGCATCTGAAAATGCAGATATACTTTGAATCCATTACATGGGAGTGATCATCATTCTGGTGGCCTTGGCTGAGTAGGGGGCAGGTCCCTTCCAGGTAAGCCACTGAAGACCTGAAGACCAACCAATGTTATCCCCCTTTGGATGCCAGTCACCATTCAGATTGGCAGAGCCACACTTGCTGTACCACCAGCCGCCATTGTTGAAATCAGTGCATTTATTTGTAGCAATATCACCAAAGAGGCAAGGGTTACAGCCGTCACTGTCATGGTCAAATGTGCTGAAGCCAAAGCCATTTTGGTCAATGCCAGGATAGGCTCCTCGGATAGCATCACCTTAAGACAAAAACATAGATCAATATTAGTGTTAAAAAAAGACTGACTGTGTCGACCCAAAGCAAACATGATCAGTTAATAGCGCCATTCCTGTTGTGAAATAAAGGTGCAACTGGGATTTGTCTTTGCTCCTTCTACAATGGACTACACCATGGAATCCCACCCTTGTGTAACCATACTTTAGTTTACTATTCCATAGCAAAGCCACAGTGCACATGTTCTTACCTGTTTACATAGTTACAACAGACATTAATTTGTCATGTATCTTCTCTTCCGTGACTATTTAACAGTTTTTTCAACTATCAGTTGTCTGGTATGGTTGTAGGAAGAGACAAGGAATAGGAAAACTGGCACTTTACAGACCTAAACACAAGATGTGTATGTAGGCTTGTTGTGGCAAAAAACAAAACCAACAAAACTCTAAAACTGGATAAAGCTACATGCACCACAAGACAACTTCTGCAGATCATTTTTGCATGTTCTCTTTGTTTTTTCTGGTCACGCAGCAGAAAAAACACTGAATAAATTATATTTGTTTTTCTAACTTGCTGTCTTGCAGTTGTACAAACACAACAGTGACAAAACTGCATAAAGAAATATGGTAAATTCAAACAAAGAACCTTTTTTTTTTAACAAAACAAGGCTTTACTCCTCTGTCTCTTCATTTTTACGCTTATCAAACAATGATACCCTTTCATGGGTGAGATGGAGCAGCGTAACAAAAGTGTGTGGTGTCTTTTAGAGCAGTGGTCCCCAACCACCGGGCCGCGGACCGGTACCCGGGCCGCGGGACACTTGGCACCGGGCCGCGGAGCGGTACTGGGCCGCGGGAAAATTTGGCACCGGGACGCACAGAAAGAAAAATAATTTCCTTTTTTTTTTTTTTTTCGTAAAAAACGTTTTATTTTGAAACGTGACCGGATTCTCTCCTTTACATCTGTCACACTTAACGCACGTCGAAGTCGCGACACCAAACATCAGGTGATAAACCCCGATGAAAATAAATAAATGTGTCTTGCGCTGCACCTCAACACCCCCCCCCCCCCGGTCCGCGGTAAACATGTCTTGCGCTGTACCGGTCCACCGTGACAAAAAGGTTGGGGACCACTGTTTTAGAGCATAAGTCAAAAAGACGACTAAAAAGTGTAAAGAAGACCATCATGGTAGGTGCTACAGATGTATAGTGTGTGAATGGCAAGAATTTTAATTTTGAGGCTTTTGTATAAAAAAAAATGTCAGAATATTTTTTCTATGATCTTCATGAATGCATCAGTACCTGCTGTTCCACTGTATCTGCCAACACTCAGTCTGTAGTTTGTGCTCTCATCTCCCACCCTGAAGTCTTCATACTCAGCATAAGCACTTCCGCCTTCAAAGTCCCAAAGGTCCACTCTCAGTTTCCACCTCTTGGATTTGTCTTTGGTCAAAGCAGAAATCTTCTCCAGACCGAGCCAGTGATCCCCTGAAGGAATCAGGACAAGCAAAGTTTATGCTGAGTATTTTACACTCTTTACTGAGAGATGATTGAACCCTGTTGTTCATTTTACACAGTATCGTATTAGATCGGAATTTGACACACTGTAGCTGAGATGGTTTAACACCCAAATTTTCATTTTTTACATACATGAAGCAAATCCAAACCCATTCTTGTATGCTGCCCATTCCCTGTCGAAGGCCACTGCTCCTCCAGTACGTTTCTGGATCACTGTCCAGATTCCATTTTTACCCATCTCACAGTAAGCCTGAGCAGGAACAGATGAAGAGATTTAAAGTTAGAATCCCATTTGTTTTCATGCACCTCGGTGTTTAAAATGTGTTCTTCACATATGATCCTTCCTGAGGAGCGGTGAGCAACAGACACACCCACTAGGACACTTCTATTAGATATCTAAAACTTGGCTATTTCAAAGCTCACAGCTATAGATATGCACTATGAATCTGACAGACATCAATTGCATAGAGGTCTACTGCATGTCGCTGTTTAGATCTCTAGCGACTTTGCCACAGCTGATTGCTTCACGGTCCATTATGCCTTGTGCGTTGCTTGTGTCCCACTGGACAGTCTGTTTGATAACTAGTAGACATCTGCAATAGATGTCTACTAGTTATCTAATAGACATGAATGTTGATTCTCTATTAGAATTTTACCATTAGTGTTCTGCATATAGGGGTCTCATACATATCTACTTGTAAACTTCTATTTTTAAAATATTTGTATATGTCTAGTAGAAAACTCTTTAAAAATATTATATAAATACAGGTCAATAAAGTTTCTATCATTGTAATTTTGGTCCACCTTCATCCTTTAAGGTGGACAAAAAAAGCAATCCACCTCTGCTTTTACTATCAAACATAAAGTCCTGTAGACATCAACAGTAGATGTACATTAGACATCCTGTGACTATGGGCAGCTGCGCTCAATAATCATTTGGTGGTTTAGACCCCCAATCCAACCACTTTATGCTGAATGTCAAGCAGGGAGGCACTGGGTCCCAATTTAAGTCTTTGGTATGACTTGGCCTGGATTTAAACTTTAAAGACCTTCCAGTCTCAGGACGGACACTCTACCAGAGACCACTGAGATGGATTTCTTCAAGCTTTTATCAAAAGGTATCTTACAACAGGAATTAAGCTGATTTTAAATGTAGCTTCAACATTTAATGTTGACAGGATCTCAGTTTTCCTCATTTTGATTTGTTAACCAACTTCTAAATAGCAAAATAGATGGAGCCATAGATGGAGAAAACTAATGCATGCCAGAGGAAAACGTTAAGAACCTTCAGCCATTTTTATTTTCTACTGTTATAACAGGGCTTTCAATATCCAGGGATGAAAAACCCACTCCTATAAATATGATGCATCTTACTTGATGGTTTTTAGTATTTTAGACTTAGTATTTTAAATGTTTGACACTGTTGCCTCATTAACATTTCATCTTTTCTTGTCTCTAAACCCTGAAATCTTTCATGAATATAAGCAGATTACTGGAAAGGAAAAAAATCACAAACTGCAATAAGAAGTTATGTTTGTTACCTCAAAGCTGTACCTAAATCCCTCAGGTTGGATGCTGTAAACCCCACTGGCTCCATTTGGTGAAACTGTCCGAATGTTTGAACAATCGAGTGGTCCAGCTAACAAGAGAAAAAGAAACTATATTGTGAACAGTTTCTGGGAGTTACAGTTAAAAATCTATTAACAACATGTTCTTTACCTGCATTTACTGATCCACTCTTTATTATTAGAAATAAAGAAAAACAAAAAACTGTTAATCTATGGATTAACAGTTATTTAAATAGCATAAATATTTAGCTTTCTTTACCCCAGTCTGCATGGAGAAGATCAAGAGGAGAGCTAACATGAGTCCAGACCAGTCGAGGAGACCTCCCATCTTGACCTGAGTTTAGGAGAAACACGTCTGTCTCACATGTTACAGATCAAACTTTACTCAGAAAACGTTTAAAATAGTTACAGTGGAATTGGAAAAGTCAAACTCATTTAAAAATACAATTTTCGCACATTATGGAAACCCATGCATTTTACTAAGTTGTCTGCTGAAAACCTGTTGGTTATAACCTCACAGTTCACAGTGAACACATACCTGTTTGCTGTGTGATGCTTGAGTTGCAGCTCAAAGTATCAAGACAAACAGCGTCTTTTAAACTCTGTCTGGACTGCCACACCTCCTTCCTCATCACTGTGAATGTCCTCAGTCCCGTTAGGTCAGGGCGAGAGTGAGGGAAGTGTGAGCTTCTGAAGCCTCCACCTATCCTCTGAGTAAACACTGACTTTTCTTAGCCTGTGGCATAAAGATAAGTTTCTCCACATTTGGGTCATGACTGCCCAGAAGGACATTTCTGCTTCTTGAACATCGCTCTCCTGGCTGCACCTGCCTGACTGAACGACATTCCAGGACAAACCCAAAGAAAGACTCATGTTTTGTTTAAGTCTAACTCTGAATTCAGACAGTTTGGGGTCACAGCTAACAGAGAGTCAAATTAACCCTTAAATTAACCCTTTAATAGTGTCACTTCAGGTCTGGTGTTGATGCTCTTTGAATCATCAAGACTCTTAAACTGTTTACTTAATTATTGTAACTTTAACGAACTCTAAGCAGTCACTTTTCCCAACTTTAGACCAACTGGCCTGAGGTGGAGTCTTTAAAACAACAGAAAACAGGAATTTTAAGAAGGCTCCTCGCCAGGGTGTGGGGTAATCATCAGACTTCACCTGCAGCAAAAATGGGGGATGAGGGGAGATCAGGACTGACCAGCCAAACACAACGCTGAACCAGAAAGACGAGAAAGACTGATTCATTCTTTAGACTTTACTGCCTGGAAGAAGAATCTTAATGTGGCAGCATGAGCTAATTGAGCTGCAGGTGTGGCCACTCATCTTGGCTCTGCTAATGAGCACCTGGCCAGCTACAAAAGAGGACTGAGCTGGCTCTCTCTCAGTTCCTGCTGAGACTGTCTCCTGTTCTCTGGGTTCCTGCTCCTTTGTCAGTGCAGGTATGGTGGCCGGGGCTTGCTGCGTGCACATTCTCCCTGTCGGTTGCTGCAATTGTGGTGTCCTGTGTTCTTTTATTCTATTGCAGTGAGTATCATAACCCCTCATCACACAGCATACCTGTGGGTGACAGGAAAGGGCGAAGTGAACGGAGCGCATCGCTCCCTGCCCCTCCCTTTTAGGTGTGATCAGCGCTGATCGGTATGTGTGTGAAGTGTGCCTCTTCGCCCTGCATGTCCTCTGGTCGCAGAGGTAATGCCCTGCTGCCTGTTTTCTGGTTTGCCTCCACAGGGTGTTTGGTGGAACCGCTGCTGCTGCTGCTATACAAAGTTTTAGTTCCTTTAGCGTTTTTATAGGTGTTCTCTACCCGGCCTCCCCCCTCCACTTTGGCGGTCTGACAAGGGAGTCGCTGACAGCGGCGTCTGCTTCCCCCCCCCCTCCCACGTCGTCTACGGCCGACCACGTGGATGTGCAGGGGCTCCTGGGAGTTGGAGGCTGGTAGTGACGTGTGTGTGTGTGTGTGCACCTACCGCTTCCTGACCACCTGTAACCAAAGAACCTGGGTACACAGACCCTGCTGGACTTCACTGGTTTGCTGTGTTGTTTGTGTGTTTGCACCTTATACCCCTGCATGCTACAGGGTATTGTTTGTTTGGTTCCAGTGTTTCTTGTGTACCCCTGCTATAAACAGGTGGCTTGAGGCTCTTGTTTGTTTTTACTGTTTTAATTATTTTTTTATGAGGTTCTTACTGTTTTTATCTGGTTTTATTCTTTTATAATTTTTATCTGGTTTTAATTGTTATTAAAACCATTCTCACGCCAGAACCACGTCTCCACTTGGTTGAGTCCTTAATTTTTGTTTGGTGTGTCCTGAACCGCTCGTGTTGCCACACTTGGCGTTGTCGGCAGGATCTCACTAAGGGGAGGCGTGTGTTTCTTTTAAATTTTTATATTTTATTTTATTTTATTGGTCTTAACTGAATTGAGTGAGTAACGATTGTTTGTTTTTTTTATTTTTTTTTTCAGCAGCAGCGGGTTCTCCAAGGAGCAATAGGGGAAACTAGTCATGGAGGAGCAACTGAGGGAATTAAATGATTTAGTTGCTATGTTGAGGGGGGAAAATGAGCGATTAAGGCAAGACCAAGCAGCAGCAGCTGTGCCAGGTCCCAGTTTTGTTTCTGCCACCACTGCTCCCCCCACACCTTCCCATGCAAATGTTCACATAGCTGAGAGACTAGTGTATATCCCCAGAGACAGGAAATGCCCTATGTTCAGGGGAAAAACTGGAATGGGGCTGGCAGAGTGGCTGGAGGAGGTGCAGGCGTGCATGAGGGCGCGTCGGTTGGGGGCATCGGATCAGGCGTATTTTTTGTTCGATCATCTGGAGGGAGAGGCTCGCGAAGAGATTAGATTCCGCCCTAGTGCTGATCGTGATGACCCTGCTAAAATTATTGCCATACTACAGGAACTGTATGGATGTACAGAGTCTTATGTTGCCCTACAGGAGGCATTTTTCTCCCGTCGGCAACAAGACGGAGAGACGCTACAGGAGTTCTCTTTAGCCCTGATGGGCCTTATGGCTACTGTTAAAGAGAGGGCACCAAATGGATTTCCGAATGCTGAAGTTTTACTTCGTGATCAGTTTGTAGAAAATGTTTCTGATCACATGCTACGACGGGAGTTAAAACAATTTGTGCGCAGACAGCCTACGGCCGCCTTGCTTGAGGTCAGGGGAGAGGCTATCCAATGGGAGCGTGAGAGCTCCTCCGGGGGCGGCAAGTGCCAGAGTCAGTCGGTTTCTTCCCTTATTGGGTTTCAGTGTGGGGTTGGAAGTGGTGCTGGTGTGGTGCAAAATTCCCGGCAGTCACCAGAATTGAGTGAAATCCGGGACATGCTCAAACAACAGCAGCAACAAATAAACCAGCTGACCCAAAGCCTCTTAGCCCTTAAAGGTTCAGCGCCACCCAGTCGTCCCCCTCAGCGCCGCATAACCTGCAGGCGGTGTCAACAGCAAGGCCATTTTGCTAGGGACTGTGAGGGTGTACGTGTCAATTCATCATCAGACAACCTTACTGGCTCAGGGACCCGAGGGGCCAACACAGACCCAATTTCCATCGGAAAACTAGTGCCCGCCGAGCTGCAGAGCCAAAGCTCGGGGGGGTTAGTGGTTGGCTCCGAGGTGAGCAAATTGTTGGCCAATTGCCCATATTTGGAAGTGACCATGGGGGGACATGTTGTTTCCTGTCTAGTGGACACAGGCTCCATGGTTTCCACCATCACAGAAAGCTTCTTCCGGGAGCAGCTTGAACCGCAGGGGTTGAAACATCTTCATGACTGCCGTTGGTTGCAGTTAAGGGCCGCCAATGGATTAACCATCCCCTACCTCGGTTATTTGGAGCTTGAGGTTGAACTCTGTGGTGCACTGTTGCCTCAGTGTGGAATTTTAGTAGTAAAGGACTCTCCTGGTGCTTCGAACAAAGCACCCGGTGTGCTGGGGATGAATATTATCAACCGTTGTTATGCCAGATTGTTTGACAACCATGGCGATGCCCTTTTCAGTCCCCCTCAGGTAACTAAGATTCCAGGCATGTTGGTGGCGGCCTTGCAACAGTGCCACCAGGGCACCGAGGGGGAGTCAGTCCGCCTTCACAATGTAAGAGTTCGTGGTCCCAAGGCCTGTTGGATCCCAGGTGGTACTTTGAAAATGATCCCCTCCACTTGCTCTGACCAGAAATTAGGTACATTTGCTTTGTTTGAACCTTCGGAGTCAGAACTCCCTGCTGGACTTCTGGTCTCACCAGCCCTGGTAAGGGTGCAGAAGGGGACAGTATATGTCCCTGTGGTGAATGTGGGTTCTGCAAGTGTGAAGCTTCCTCCACGTACAGTGATTGGTACGTTGGCTCCAGCCAGTGTGGTTAGCCTACCCCAGGGAGTGGTTGAGACTCCGTCACTGGTGGCTACTGTTGCGACTCAGGGGGCCGAGGCTTCTTCACCTGACTCCATCGACTCTGTGGATTTGTCTTCTCTGCCAGTGGAGGAGCAACACAAGGTGAGATCCCTCCTCACAAAATACTCAGCCGTCTTTTCAGCACATGATGCTGACTTGGGCTGCACCAATCTGATCACCCATGAGATTCCCCTTCTGGATGAAGTTCCTGTGCGGCAACGCTACAGACGCATCCCTCCTTCAGATTATGAGGCGGTGAAGGAGCATATTAACCAGTTGCTCGAGTCTCAAGTGATTAGGGAAAGTAGCAGTCCTTATGCATCACCGATTGTGCTGGCGCGCAAAAAGGATGGCAGTCTCCGCATGTGCGTTGACTACCGACAGTTAAACGGCAAGACAAGGAAGGATGCTTTTCCTCTCCCTCGCATAGAAGAATCCCTGGATGCATTAACTGGCTCCCGGTGGTTCTCTACTCTAGATTTAGCTAGCGGGTACAATCAAGTTCCCGTGGCAGAGGCAGACCGTTCCAAAACTGCCTTCTGCACCCCCTTCGGCCTGTTTGAATGGAACCGCATGCCCTTTGGACTGTGCAATGCTCCAAGCACCTTTCAAAGGCTGATGCAACGCATGTTCGGTGACCAACAATGTCAATCGCTTTTATTGTATTTGGATGACATTGTGGTCTTTTCCTCCACAGTCGACCAACACTTGGAGAGATTAGATTTGGTGCTTGGACGTCTGCAGCAAGAAGGCCTGAAGGTCAAGCCCAGCAAGTGTGCCTTTTTCCAGCGTCAGGTACACTACCTGGGCCATGTGATCTCTGACCAGGGGGTCTCCACTGATCCTTGCAAGGTGGAGGTGGTGGCCAACTGGCCGGCCCCAGATAACATTCCACAGCTACGGTCGTTTCTGGGCTTTGCCAGCTACTACCGGCGCTTTGTGGAGGGATTTGCCAAGTTGGCCGCCCCCTTGCATAGACTGGTTGCAGAGCTAGATGGGGCAAAAGCCGTGAAGAAGCCAGGACGGAGTCTGTCGGTCCATTGGACAGATGAATGTCAACAAAGCTTTGAGACCCTCAAAGCTAAGTTGTGTAATGCCCCAGTGCTGGCCTATGCTGATTTTTCCCACCCTTTTATCCTTGAGGTAGATGCGAGTCATGGGGGCCTGGGGGCAGTGTTGTCCCAGGAACAAAATGGTGTGGTTCGACCAATCGCGTATGCCAGTAGAGGCCTGCGGCCCACTGAACGCAACCCAACCAACTACAGTTCCATGAAGTTGGAATTCCTGGCCCTAAAGTGGGCTATGACAGAAAAATTCAGGGAGTACCTTCTTGGGCAAAAGTGCACAGTCTACACAGACAATAACCCACTCAGTTATTTGTCAACCGCAAAGCTGGGGGCTATGGAACATCGTTGGGCAGCCCAGCTGGCATCTTTTGACTTTGTCATAAAATACAGGTCGGGAAGGAGCAACAAAAATGCTGATGCCCTATCCAGACAGTACGCCACGGGTACTCCAGACCTGGATCCTGTTCTTCCTGGCACTAGGCTCCCTGGGGTTCTGCAGCTGACTCAAATGTCCCCTAGGATGGAGGCTTCTCAGGCAGCTCAAGTTGCGTTTCCACTCTGCAGTTCATTAGATATCCTAAAGTTGCAACAAGCTGACCTGATAATACAGGAGTTGGACCCTTTTTGGGAACAGAAGCGTCGTCCAACACCGGAGGAGCGCAAACGGCTGTCTTCAGCTGCTTTGACGCTGCTCCGACAATGGGACCGTCTGGTGGAGCGGGATGGGGTGTTGTACCGCCAGGTCTTTCGCCCAGATGGAGCAGAGGAGGTTTTTCAAGTGGTGCTCCCTGCAGCCATGAAGGAGCAGGTATTGACTGAAGTCCACCAAAAGCATGGGCATCAAGGGGTAGAGAGGACCCTGGAGCTGCTACGGCAGCGTTGTTATTGGCCAGGGATGTCTGCTGATGTGACGGACTGGTGCCAGAAGTGTGAGAGGTGTCAAGTTGCCAAGGCCAATGGGCCACCTGCCCGTAGTCCTATGGGACACTTATTGGCCTCCCGTCCAAATGAAATCCTGGCGATGGACTTCACA
This sequence comes from Oryzias curvinotus, assembly GCA_023969325.1. Taxonomy (NCBI): domain Eukaryota; kingdom Metazoa; phylum Chordata; class Actinopteri; order Beloniformes; family Adrianichthyidae; genus Oryzias; species Oryzias curvinotus. Next base: position 22,298 of record JALJSC010000104.1, read on the forward strand.
GTATTGGAGCCCACTCGCGGTGGGCTGGAGAATGTTTTGGTCCTAACAGACGTGTTTAGCAAGTATACTCTTGCTTTTGCCACCCGTGACCAGCGCGCTTCAACAGTGGCTGAGGTTTTAGTTACAGAATGGTTCTCTAAGTTTGGGGTACCGGCTCGTATCCATTCTGACCAGGGCCGAAGTTTTGAAAGCACCCTGATTCAGCAGCTGTGTTTTCTCTATAAAATAGAGAAGTCACGCACAACCCCCTACCATCCCGCTGGCAATGGACAGTGTGAAAGATTTAATCGAACACTGCATGACCTGCTGCGTACTCTACCCAATTCTCGTAAACGAGATTGGAATTCTTGCCTGCCACAGCTCCTTTATGCCTACAACACCACCCCTCATCAGGCGACAGGGGAATCTCCTTTCTTCCTGATGTTTGGACAGGAGCCAAGGCTCCCTGTTGACTTTTTGTTGGGTCGGGTCCAGGAACCCACTGGTGGTGCGGTGCATGACTGGATCCAGGAACATCAGGCGCGCTTACAAGGTGCCTTTGATGGGGCCCAAAGAAGGCTGCAGGTTGGGGCAGCACGCAGGAAGAGAAACCATGACAAACATGTAGGGAACTCGTCCTTGTCAGAGGGGCAGCCAGTCTTGATGCGAGACTGTAGCACGCGGGGACGCCACAAAATACAGGATCTGTGGAGTGCTGTGGTTTACAGGGTCCTGAGAGCACCTGAACAGGGGTCGGTGTACACCATTGCACCAATTGATGACCTGGGTAGAACAAGGCAGGTCCACCGATCGCTCCTAAAGGCCATTGTAGGGGAGGTCCCCAGGCAGAGCAACAGCATCCCAATGGATGCTCGTCAGCCCAGTCCATCACGTTTAAACCAGGATGATTGGCCGGATGGGGATTTACTCATAGTAAAACCAGACCACCTCGGTAGGGCAGGGGTGGAGGAACCCCCCTCAGAGCCGCCACTAGAACCAGTTGTGACACAATCCAGTGTACCAGCATTGGCAGCAGTAGGGGACAATTCTTTGATGCAACCAACCAACACTGTTGGTAGCAGTGTGCCCTTGCGTCGCACTGCAAGGGCTACAGCAGGTCACCATTCTAACCTTCACAGACTCCCAAGATCTGTGGAAGGTCAACCTGGTGTCACCTCTCAGGCGATGTCTGCGGTCTTTCGGCCATGGACATAGTCTATTCCTGCTCTGTTTTATATGCATTTTTCTCTTTTCATCGTCGGGTCGACGATGCAAACTGTGGGGGTGGGTTGTGGCAGCATGAGCTAATTGAGCTGCAGGTGTGGCCACTCATCTTGGCTCTGCTAATGAGCACCTGGCCAGCTACAAAAGAGGACTGAGCTGGCTCTCTCTCAGTTCCTGCTGAGACTGCCTCCTGTTCTCTGGGTTCCTGCTCCTTTGTCAGTGCAGGTATGGTGGCCGGGGCTTGCTGCGTGCACATTCTCCCTGTCGGTTGCTGCAATTGTGGTGTCCTGTGTTCTTTTATTCTATTGCAGTGAGTATCATAACCCCTCATCACACAGCATACCTGTGGGTGACAGGAAAGGGCGAAGTGAACGGAGCGCATCGCTCCCTGCCCCTCCCTTTTAGGTGTGATCAGCGCTGATCGGTATGTGTGTGAAGTGTGCCTCTTCGCCCTGCATGTCCTCTGGTCGCAGAGGTAATGCCCTGCTGCCTGTTTTCTGGTTTGCCTCCACAGGGTGTTTGGTGGAACCCGCTGCTGCTGCTGCTATACAAAGTTTTAGTTCCTTTAGCGTTTTTATAGGTGTTCTCTACCCGGCCTCCCCCCTCCACTTTGGCGGTCTGACAAGGGAGTCGCTGACAGCGGCGTCTGCTTCCCCCCCCCCTCCCACGTCGTCTACGGCCGACCACGTGGATGTGCAGGGGCTCCTGGGAGTTGGAGGCTGGTAGTGACGTGTGTGTGTGTGTGTGCACCTACCGCTTCCTGACCACCTGTAACCAAAGAACCTGGGTACACAGACCCTGCTGGACTTCACTGGTTTGCTGTGTTGTTTGTGTGTTTGCACCTTATACCCCTGCATGCTACAGGGTATTGTTTGTTTGGTTCCAGTGTTTCTTGTGTACCCCTGCTATAAACAGGTGGCTTGAGGCTCTTGTTTGTTTTTACTGTTTTAATTATTTTTTTATGAGGTTCTTACTGTTTTTATCTGGTTTTATTCTTTTATAATTTTTATCTGGTTTTAATTGTTATTAAAACCATTCTCACGCCAGAACCACGTCTCCACTTGGTTGAGTCCTTAATTTTTGTTTGGTGTGTCCTGAACCGCTCGTGTTGCCACATTAACAATTATTTGTCCTGAAGGTTTTTGTTTTACAACAGAAAGGTTGGGCAAAGATGATTGTATCTCAACAGGACAAGTATCTGCTTCATCTCGAATGTTATGGCCTGGCCAACTGACCACATGAACATTACAAATCAACAGCATTTTGGCTGGAAGGCAGCTGACTTAAAAGCTTTGATATAACAATTTAGGAAACATTTAAACACAATTAAATCTAGAAGAAGAACGCAGACTAGCAAATGTTCATCTCTATGGAAGCCAGTTCCTCCACTTTTAGATAGCACAGTATAGTGAGAAAGTGAAGACTCCCCTGTAGAAAACCATGGCCATTGTGTTAAATACTTTCGAGCTCATCTACAGAATGCAATCATGATCTAAAAAGGGATTTTCAGAAAGGTGTGTTTACGCTTTGGGGACACATTGTTCTTTTGTATATTTAACATGTCAGATAATCAACTTTTTTTTTTATCTAAGTTCTAAGGCTTTTTCTATAAAACATTTTTCTAAAATCCCTTCATTACGTGAGTTTTGTATCAAGTACCATTTCCCACTTCATTTTGTACAAAAATGCCAAACTTTATTTCTTACCAACTTGAAACTTCAACAGCGGAGACACAATTTCTTTATCTGCAGTACTGTACAAGAACTTTAAGAAACATTTTTTGTACTGTTCTTTATTTCGTCCTTCAAAAACTTCACAAACTTCTACTATTTCTTTTTCTTTTCTGAATGTTTGTACACTGCTAATCCTTTTTTATTTTTATTTTAATGTTATTTTAGCGCCAAATACTTTTTGACTCTCTGAAAAACACTCCAAATTGCCTCCATGCATGTAATATACTTCACAGATAAAGCTGCATTGTTCTGGTTAGAGGTTTCATAGCTAAAAAAAAAGATATATCTTCTAAAAGTAGATCAGTAGAAATAGGTTTGTCAGACACAGTCAGAAAGGTAATGGCTATGGATTACAGAAAGTCCGAGAGAACTAAACGTGCCTTTGTTTTTATTCAAGGAGAAGTGGTAGTTGGATGTGGATGTGTTGGCTTTCACATTTCCTCTGACCTTTTCTGCAATGTAAACATCTCACACCTGGTGAAAAAGACTCAGGAAGTTGAAATTGACTTGTCCGTCTTTTCAGATTTTTGCAAACTTTTACAGAGCCTCAATTGAGAGCTTCTCATGTCTTAGTATGAAAGTGAGTTATTGAACCCAGAACAGGAGATCCGGGTGGTGAGGAATCCAAATGGATGTTGACTACCAGATCTGGACTCAGTTTATACCACAAGAATCCAGAAAAAGCTTCGACCCAGGCAATTAACTGTTTATCCCATTACCATCAGGAAGAAAGCTCCGGAGCATCAGGTGTAAAACAAGCAGACTGAGGAGCCCACACCCACTGACATGTCACTTCTGCCTAGCTTTGTCCCTGTTGCCTGCCTCTTTATTTTTTATTTTATACCAAAGATCTTTTAAAAAGAAATCTATTTATTTTTCTTACATCTAAACCATAAATCAGTCTTCAGATGTTGTGTATTCTGAGCAAAGTAGAAGAGAGTTACAATAAGTACAGTTCAATTACTATTTATTGTGTAACTTGTTCACAATGTGTTATTGTGGGATAGAAAGGAAAAGTACAAAAAGTGACATCAAAGTCCCAAATACATAAACAAAATTACATGAAAGTGGCAACACTAAGTAAAACATGCTAACAAAATGTTAATTGAATTCAGTTCTTACTGTTCCAGACCAGTTTATCTTTTTCCTATACAAAAACTCTCATTGAAATCTATGTTTTGATGCAGGATTTTCAAGGACAGTTGCACAGGTAAGCTCACTTCTAAACTTCTGGATCACAGTAACAGTGGATAAATTACATCCAAGAAGTTCTCCCACCAAAGTATACTTTTTGAAAGATTTTAAGGTTCTAGTGTTTTTATTTTGACAGTATAGGTCACATAACGTGCAGCAAATCTTTCGAAGTGATATCACTTTCACACAGATGAAAAAAAAAAAATCTTCACATTATGTTTCAGCAGCATTGGTCAAAAACGAAAAGTGCTTAAAAAAAGCTCCATTAGGTGACCCTAGACTGTCTTTGGAACTATCAGTTACATTGACTTCAAATGTTAATTGGAATTCCAATACATGTTTGTTTTCAATTATTTTGCTTTTTCTAATTGCTTCACCACCCCTCAGATCTGAACATTTCCAAACCAGAAACCCTGGTTAGGCTCCTCCCTGGAGCCGTACAGAGGAGCTTCCAGACATGCTGGAGGAAACTACAACAGAGACAGGAACACAGCAAAATCTCACTGGAATTCTACACTCAAAAAGCTCCCGCAGTCAAATGGCTGCATGATTTCAGGCCTAACTCAACATTTACTAATGACATGACCTTTGTGGGGCTGATTAGCAACAATAGCAAGGTGCCATACCAAGAGGAATGGTGCAACAACCACCACCTTTACCTTTAAACACTGGGACAACCAAAAACATCGCCATACATCTCTGAATGCTGAGGACCACGCCTAGGCTGTTCAGCTATTGAGAAAGGATTGATTTAGAGGAGATGTACTCCAGCTGATGTCTTCAAGAAGCCAGAAAGAATATCCTTAGCTTAAAGCCTGGGCCACAGCTTCTCTAGTCACAAAAGAGCTGCTGTGAGAACAATAACCACTAACCAAACTTTAAATTTTCATGTTTTTTCAGTAATCCCAATATTGTGTTAACTGAGGAATAACGGATCCTCAGTTTAATTAAGTTAATATTAGAAGAAAAACACTGATTTACAATCAAAGCTGTGTCAAAACAGCACAGAAAAAAGAAATCAATTTGAGCCAAGTTCATTATTGCTATTATAATTCAAGTCATTTTATTAGTTTTAGTCATTTTATGTATTGTTATCAGTCTCAGGAAAGTGTAGAACAGATGATGAGGTGTACTATTACTGGTCATTTGATAAACTCTCCTCAGTATAAGCCTGACATTTCTGATAAAAATGGAATAGAAGTTTTGTTTTGGAATGTTACGTCATAACCCTTGTGCTATCCTAGGCACTTTAACATAGTAACAGAGAAGGAAAAAAAAGGGGCGACACATGAAAGTTCATATAGTTAATAGTTATGGATGAGGAGTCAATAGTTATATAGTAAAAGATTCATTTCAGTGAAGTGGTTTATTTTGTTATACGTTGAGGTACCTAAGTTGCTGTGTTCTATATTTTGGTTATGAGAAAACTGCTGAAAGTTATTGTCTGTGTAATCTTTTGATTTGTCTGTTTTAACAAACCTATTGTGGTTCAGTGTGTGAATTGTGTTAGTGTTTGAATAGGGAAAAGTGAAATGACTAAGGCAGAACAAGATGAAGAGAAGCAGGGCCTCTGGGGACAGCTTATCGAACAGGATGATAAATGTACGGCACACACATAGACAATACAAAAAAAAACCAGAACAAAAAAAACCACTATTTTGAATTAAAGGAAAGCTGCTGTTTTCAAGGCTCCTAAATCTCAAACTACAAAATGGGTGATGTCATTCCTGTAGAGCATGTAGACCTGTCAGGAAACCTTTTCTGGAATCGAACCGTAAAGAAATGATGTCAGTCCACAGCACGCCCAGCTTTTCTAGACATACAAATAGTTTTGATAAGACTCAAGAAGAAATAAACAAAGGAAAAAGCTTTTGAGGTTTTGCTTGCCTGTAAGGAATGGACAGACAATGTTACATTCATTCTGTCCACTGACGGTGCATTTGAAAATTATAATCAGTTATACTGTTTGGACAGCCTCTGGACTCGCCGACAGTACCAGTCGATCTTTCGGGTCGTGACCTGCTGGTGAAGCTGTAATAATATTTTTTTCTTATCTTACATTTTTAAAGTTAAGTTCTAAGAATAAAACCTATCCTATTTTCATTTACTTTTGTGTAACTGTTTTTTGTCTAATTTTTTAGGTTATAAGTTTTATCCTGTACATAGAAGACCCACAGCTGACTTTTTTATTTTGTAATAATTTTTTAGGTCTTTATCTAATTTTTAAAGTTTAGCCCATAACCTTTAAACCTTTAAACCTTTAAACCGTACGAGATTTGATCTCGTAAATTTAGTAGATAAAAGCTAGGAAATTTACGAGTTTTTATCTCATAAATTTACGAGAAAAAAAGTCATAGATTAAGGAGAAAACACCGAAGTTGTCTGTTTATCTGAGCCAAGCTTGAAGATGAAATATGTGGAGGCTTTTGTGAAGCTTTATTTCCGGATTATAGGTTTAAAAAGCAAAGAGATTTTGAACCTTTCGATTACTCAAAATCAGACTATTTTCGGTGTAGCAGTCTTTCCGGGGTTCAGTGTCAGTAAAGCGGAGTTTCATCTGTAAAATAAGGAGCTCAGAGGCACATTTGGGTGCAGAGGACCACTGCAGCCTTTAATTTCCTTTTCATTCACACACCCTGAAGTTCATTTGTCTCATTATGTCATGAACCTGTCATCCCAACACCAATGCGGAAGTAAACAATGTTACATACACCCCCTCCTGCAGATGAAACGTCCCATTTCAGCATAAAACAATAAAGAGGAATGAAAATAGTCTGTTATATTAGCATCAGAACGTTGAAAACGACGGAAGCGTCACACAAACGTAGAGATCTGGTCTTTGGTGGAGGAAGAAAGGATTCAAGAGGACAGCTGCGAGAATACCGACGATGGCTTCGGGCTGCAGAGATCCTGCAAACCAACCATCAAAAACTAAAAACTAAAATAAATTGTAAATCAAACAAATGAGCTTCCAGACATTTGGAATGTTATCAATAAACATTCAGCTCGCCTGTTCAAGAAAGTTTAGTCAGTCTGCTCTGCATTCGCTGCGTTCACCTGCTGCTCTGCATGCTCACTTCCACTTTAATCTCGTAAATTTACAAATTAAAGAGTTGTTATCTCATAAATGTACACGTTTTTATCTCATAAATTTATGACTTTTTATCTCATAAATTTACGAGATAAAATCTCCTAATTTTACTTTTTTTTGGTGGCCCTAAAACTCTGTCGTGAAACCAAATCTTTCATTCATTCATTTATTATTTTTGCAATAGAGACCCACCACAATGAAAATGTTTATTTTTTTTTTTGTTTATGACGTGTTTTTGTAGCATTTTTCTCATGATGGAGGAGGACATATATATGCTTGGATAGGAACATAGAGTTACTTCTGCCAACAGTCCTTCCCACAACCCAGAGGTGAATTTCTAAAGAGCTCCTTTTTTGCTGCAGAAAATACCTGTATATCTTTAAAAAAAAAAAACGAGACAGACTTTGTGGTTTTTACTAAAAACTGCTTATTGAAAATGAAAGTCCTCTGGGAATCATTTAACAATAGATACAAATATAGTTAGAGTTTAAGCCATGCTAGAATACAGATTTGAAGATCAGCATAGTTATAATGTTTGACCTACATCTCCTATGGCATTTGGCTGCAATTGTGGTATCACAGAGTATTCATATTCCCAAAGGAAGAAGTATTAAAATAAATAAATACTTCATAAATACTACTTTCTTTGCCAAAATAATAGACAGCAACTAGAAAAACCAGTATGATAATTCCACTGTTTTATTTAGATTCTTAGGGATATTGCAGATTAAAAAATGTGTCTCAAAGCAGGAAAGTGAAGAGCCATCCACCAATTCATTAAAACTCACCCAATTGAAAGTTCCAAATAATTTTCCTGAAATACAAGCATGCCTGAAAATAACAAGGCATCTGAAAATACAGAATGACTCAGAAAGTGTTACATGGGAGTGATCATCATTCTGGTGGCCCTGGCTGAGTAAGACACAGGTCTTTTCCAGGTGAGCCAGTGAAGACCTGAAAGCCAGCCAGTGTTGGCTCCCTTTGGATGCCAGTCTCCATTTAGACTGGCTGAGCCGCACTTGCTGTACCACCAGCCACCTCGGTCAAAATCAGTGCATGAACTCGCAGCAATGTCACCGAAAAAGATGCAAGGGTCACAGCCATCATTGTCACGGTCAAAGGTGCTGAAGCCAAAGCCGTTTTGGTCTATGTCATGATAGGCTCCCCGGATAGCATCACCTTTAGACAGAAAACAGGTTTTACTTCACTGCAAACATGGGAACCTGTGAAATCAAGGAGCAAATAAGATCCTGTCTTTGACCAACTCATACTTTAAAATATCCCACCTTTTTGTACTTTGTACTACACCTGCTGTTCAGGTTCAGGTTTCTACAGTGCAGCCTTTGGAAGGTAATGAGGAGCACTAAGGAGTCCCTTAATTTTTACTGTTTTTTTTTTTATCATCAGCTCTTATTTGACTATCTAAATAGGTCAGTAAGCTTTTAAATTAGGAACACTGAAGACAGCAAGTGCCACATTTACATTATGTGTAAGTTTCTGGGCTTTGGCCAGAGTCTAGAATTACTTCAGATTTGGATATTTCTGACCTTACATACTGCAAAGTCATTAATGACATCGGTATAAACACATAAATTATATATTGCATATCTTGTAATTAACGCTGATTGCAGCCAAACCACTGAGAGGTTTTTGAGGCGCATCTGAATTATTATAATAATAATTTTAAACAAAATTTAATGCTCCTACAGAACCATGTAAATAATCCAAATAAAATCACGATTTTCCCAAGTCACTGACATCATCAGCACATGCACAGATAATTGAGTCGAATCGTTTTTAGTTTGGGAGTTGCAGAAATTCTTCATTATGATAATAATAATAGCAAGCATTATTTTTGCATTAAATAAAAAAAATGTCAAATGTGAACTCCACTCCTCAAGGTGACTTATATCTTATCTTGTCTTATAAGATAAGATAAGATATTCCTTTATTAGTCCCACGATGGGGAAATTTCCTTATTGCGGCAGCAGTACAGGAACAGAGAGCAGTATATAATAGAAAAGACTATGGAGTAAGTATAAACACCTATATACACAATATACACACATACATTCCAAAATAACATATTAACATATAGTAACACATGGATGATTTAGAGGGAAATTAAGATAACGGGAACACTTAACCACCTTTGTTCTGTTTGCATCTCTCTTTTTTTTCTTCCTTTTGCCTTTTTTGTTCAGGAAGCCCAGAGAGTTTTTGTCTTTTATTAGGTTGCCTGGCTGCACATGTTTTTATACTAATACATAAAGTGGGGCAAAAAAGTATTTGTCAGTCACAAATTCCTAGCAGATATACCATGAAGGTCTGATTCACACAGTCTCCTTGTAACAGTTGTTGTAGAGATGTGTCTGCTGCTAGAACTCTGTGTAGCCATTGACCTGCTCTCTAATCTGAGCTGCTGTTAACCTGCCATTTCTGAGGCTGCTGACTGGGATGAACTTATCCTCCACAGCAGAGGTGACTCTTTGTCTTCCTTTCCTGGGGCGGTCCACATGTGAGCCATGTTTCTTTGTAGCACTTGATGGTTTTTGTGACTGCACTTAGGGACACTTTCAAAGTTTTCCCAATTTTTAGGACTGACTGACCTTCATGTCTTAAAGTAATGATGGCCACTAGTTTTTCTGTACTAAGCTGCTTTTTTTCTTGCCATAGTACAAATTCTAACAGTCTATTCAGTAGGACTATCCGCTGTGTATCTAACTGACTTCTGCATAACACAACTGATGGTCCCAAACCCATTTATAAGGCAAGAAATCATACTTATAAACCTGACAGGACACACCTGTGAAGTGAGAAACATTTCAGGTGACTACCTCTTGAAGCTCATCAAGAGAATGCCAAGAGTGTTTAAAGCAGTAATCAATTCAAAAGGTGGCTACCATGACGAACCTACAATACACTGGTATGAGAAAGTTCGGGCACCCCTGATAATTTTCAAGATTTTTCTTCATTAAGCATTGGTTGTTCGGTTCATCAATTTCAGTTAAGAGAAGTTTGAGAAGTGAAATGAAGTTTATTGGATTTAAAGAAACTGTGCAATAACTACTTAAACAAAAATAGGCAGGTTCGTAAATTTGGGCACCCCTGTTGTTTTATTTACTTGACTACCTTTAGCAATAACTATTGGAACGCAACATTTGTTTTACAAGCTCGTTGACCCTTTACCTACATACACATGTGAAGCCAATCACAATAAGAGGTATTTAAGGTGGCCAAGAGCAAGTTTTTCTCCTCTTTGCATCTTCTCTGAAGAATGTCAACATGGGAACCTCAAAACAGCTGTCAGATGACCTCAAAACAAAGATTGTTCAACATCATAGTTTAGGTGAAGGATACAAAAAGCTTGCTAAGAGATTTCAGCTGTCAATTTCCACTGTGAGGAATATAGTGAGAAAATGGAGGACCACAGGCACAGTTCAAGCAAAGGCCCGGCCAGCTCCAGAGACCTACAACGTGATCTGGCTGCAGATGGTGTCACTGTGCATCGTTCAACCATTCAGCGCATTTTGCACAAGGAGATGCTGTGTGGAAGAGTAATGTGGACGAAGCCTTTTTTACACACATGACACAAACAGAGTCGCTTGAGATATGCTAAATAACATTTGGATAAACCAGCTTCATTTTGGAATAAGGTGCTGTGGACTGATGAAACTAAAATAGAGTTATTTGAACATAACAAGCGGCGGTATGCTTGTCAAATAAAGATAACACAGCATTCCAAGACAAACACTTACTACCCACAGTCAAATTTGGTGGCGGTTCCATCATGCTTTGGGTCTGTGTGGTTAGTGCAGGTACTGGAAATCCTGTCAAAGTCGAAGGTCGCATGGATTCCAGTCAGTATCAGCAGATTCTAACAAACAATGTTCAAGAATCAGTGACAAAGTCAAAGTTGTGCCGGAGCTGGATAGTTCAACAAGACAAAGACCCTAAACACTGCTCTAATTCTACAAAGCCATTCATGCAGAGGAACAAGTACAATGTTCTGGAAAGGCCATCTCAGTCCCAGACCTGAATATTAATGAAAATGTGTGGTGTGATTTAAAGCAGGCTGTCCATGTTCGGAAGCCATCAAATCTGACTGAAGTGGAGATGTTTTGCAAAGAGGATTGGTCCAAAATACCTTCAACCAAAATCTAGGTCCTTATTGGAAGCTATAGGAAGCAATTGGAGGCCGTCATTTCTGCAAAAGAAGGATCTACTAAATATTGATGGCATGTTTCTGTTGGGGTGCCCAAATTTACGCACCTGCCTATTTTTGTTTAAGTTATTATAGCACAGTTTCTTGAAATCCAATAAACTTCATTTCACTTCTCAAATATCACTGTGTTCATCTGCTATATGACATATTTAACTGAAATTGATCCAAACAACCAATGATTTATGAAGAAAAATCTTGAAAATGATCAGGGGTGCCCAAACTTTCTCATACCACTGTATGACATATTTTCAGTTGTTTCACACTTTTTTGTTATGTATATAATTCCACATGTGTTAATTCACAGTTTTCGTAACTTCAGTGTGACTCTAAAAAAAAACCTCTTTGAATGAGAAGCTTTATCCAAACTTTTGGTCTGTGCTGTATATTTTTTAATAATGGGGCAGAACATACACATTTAGCTCTTACAAATGAGCCAAAATTCTGTCTTCACAGTCTTGCTGCTTATTTAAGAAGCTCTTCTTTCCTCTCGTTACCTGTATTATTGTCATGCGAGACCAAAATGGAACTCGGTATAAACGCTACTTAGCATGTTTTAAGGGGCAAAGAATGCTCAGTTTTATCCTAAAAACATTGGGAAAAAATGGAAAACATTTTAATAAAGACTTACTTTGAGTAAAAAAAATAAACATTTAATAAACCACTATAATCATTTCTAGGATTTTCATGTATGAATGCATCAGTACCTGCTGTTCCACTGTATCTGCCGACACTCAGTCTGTAGTTTGTGCTCTCATCTCCCACCCTGAAGTCTTCATACTCAGCATAAGCACTGCCGCCTTCAAAGTCCCACAGGTCCACTCTCAGTTTCCACCTCTTGGATTTGTCTTTGGTCATAGCAGAAATCTTTTCCAGACCGAGCCAGTGATCCCCTGTAGGAATCAGGACAAGCAAAGTTTATGCTGATTATTTTACACTTTACTGAGAGATGATTGAACCCTGTTGTTCAGACAGTTTAAGGCACATCATAAAGATCTCATTTTTACATACATGAAGCAAATCCAAATCCATTCTTATATGCTGCCCATTCCCTGTCGAAGGCCACTGCTCCTCCAGTACGCTTCTGGATCACTGTCCAGATTCCATTTCCACCCATCTCACAGTAAGCCTGAGCAGGAACAGATGAAGAGATTTATTCAAGCTTTTAGCTAAATATATCTAAAAACAGTTTAAATTGTTACTACAACATTCACTGTTGATGAAATTCTAGTTTTCCCATTTTGATTTGTTAAACCTCTAGTCTGAGTTTCCGATTAGCCAATGAGAGGGACCTGCTGGTCGCCAAAGGCTTAGTCACATGCACCTGTACGGGTCAACCACTGTGGTTGCTGTGGGTTTTTGGGTCCGTAGAGGGTTGTGGCAAGAAGGGAGTGCATCTAAAAGGTGGGGTGCAGGTGTGTCTTTCTGTTGCCTTGAGCCTAGTGAGACCACCTCATGAGGTTTAACGAAGGGTTGTTATGTGTGTGGTAAGTGTATCGGGAAACAATTGTATAGATAATGTACATTACACGCACTTGACGTAGAGGGTTTAGTGCCCTTTACACAACCCTCCAGCCATTAGTGAGGTGCGCACACTGGGTCCTTCCTGACTGCACACACTGCTGCACAGACGGGGTGTGAATGTGATATGTTGGACGCCTGTAGGACGTCCACACAAACCACAGCCTGACGGTCTAATTTCCAACAGCCAGGTTGCAGTCAAAGGACGCGCAAGGAGCGCGAGCATGTCACATAAACAGAACTAACAGGGTGCTTACATAGTTTGCAAAAATAACCAAAAATAAAAAGCCTATATGACACCCCGGCATCTCACTTACTTCACCCTTATTGGCTCTTACGTGTATCTTATGTGTGCACTACAACCTGTTGCCTGTAGCATTTCCGTAGAAACAAATGTGCAAGAACATTTTTGATTTACCGGCTCACTGGTTTGTCTATGATATTATAAGTTCCGACATGCACCATACAGGTTTGGCCATTTTTCATCCGCAGACAGCCCTTATAAGGGCAGTTGTAACTGATGCATGTAATCAGAAGTTTGGAAGCTTCAACATATTTAGCATCTTCTGTTTAACAATGGATTCCAAAATCCAGGCATTAAAAAATAAATTTAATGTATTATTAAAGTGACACATCTTCCTTGGTGGTCTTTAAGGACTCAACAGTTAACTTTTACTATACTGCACTGCTGAATAGGAGGCACTTCAGTACAAGACTCCAGACATGTTTCACCTGAAACAGAACTAGATCAAGGGTGGGCCATGAGAATATTTTATATGGTCTGTTATGGTCTGTTAGAGGAAATTGATAAAGTACTTAAGATAATAAATAGATATAGAAATATTTTTTAACAGAATTGAAACTGAACTGAATTGAAATGTGTCTTCTTGGATGGAAAAAGCATTTATTTTGACTGTTCAAGTTTTTTCATATAAATAAACACTTTTCCATTTTACTACTATATCCCAATATTACAACATAGTCGTCTCAATGGGCTTCATACCAGTAATTGTATAAGAACATGAAATCAGTCATAGAATTCAATGCAATAGCTAAAATTAAACAGACTAAGCTGAACTGGGCATCGCTGCGCTCAGACCCTCCTAAAAAAAACAAATTTAGGAAGAAGAAAAAATAAGAAACCAGCGCTTCACCTTCTCTTGTTTCTAAACTCTGAACTGAGCTGAGTCAAACATTTTTACAGAATTTCAGGGAGAAGGAAAAAAGCAAACAAAAAGCAATAAGAAGTTATATTTGTTACCTCAAAGCTGTACCTAAATCCTTCAGGTTGGATGCTGTAAACCCCACTGGCTCCAGTTGGTGAAAAAGTCCGAATGTATGAACAATCAGGTGGTCCAGCTAACAAGAGACAAAGAAACTATATTGTGAACAGTTTCTGGGAGTTAAATTAAAAAATGTATTAACAGCGTGTTCTTTACCTGCATCTACCGATCCACTCTTTATTATTAGAAATAAAGAAAAACAAAAAAGAATGAGACTTAATCTATGGATCAACAGCTATTTACACAGCATAAATATTTAGCTTTCTTTACCCCAGTCTGCATGAAGAAGATCATGAGGAGAGCTAACATGAGTCCAGACCAGTCGAGGAGACCTCCCATCTTGACCTGAGTTTAGGAGAAACACGTTTGTCTCACATGTTACAGATCAAACTTTACTCAGAGAACGTTTAAAATAGTTACAGTGAAATTGGAAAAGTCAAACTTGTTTAAAAACACAACTTTTGAGCATTATGGAAACCCATGCATTTTGGTCAGTTGTCTCCTGAAAACCTGTTGGTTATAACCTCACAGTTCACAGTGAAAACATACCTGTTTGCTGTGTGATGGTTGAGTCACAGCTCAAAGTATCAAGACAAACAGCGTCTTTTAAACTCTGTCTGGACTGCAACACCTCCTTCCTCATCACTGTGAATGTCGTCATTCCTGTTAGGTCAGGTGAGAGAAGTGTGAGCATCTGAAGCCTCCACCTATCCTCTGAGTAAACACTGACTTTTCTTGACCTGTGACATGTAGATACGTTTCTCCACGATTGGGTCATGACTGCCCAGAAGGACATTTCTGCTTCTTGAACATCGCTCTCCTGGCTGCACCTGCCTGACTGAACGACATTCCAGGACAAACCCAAAGAAAGACTCATGTTTTGTTTTCAGTCTAACTCTGAAGTCATGTGTTTTGGGGTCACAGCTAACAAAGAGTTGAATTAAATGACAGCTTGGACAGTTTCCCGAGACTCTATTTCAAGTTGTGGTTAATTTACGTTTTCAGGTCATTTAATAAATAACTACAAATAATCTTTGAGCACAGGACATCAAATGTGGTTTCACCAAGAGATACTGGGCAAACAACAAGATAATTTAACACAACAATATCCAAATCTATGGCAGATGTCATTGCACTGAGTCTATATATCCCTAAGGAATCAGAATTGAAAGGACAATACTTTTTAAATGTAATGTAATGTAATCCATGAGATGTTGCTATAAATGACCCAAATGCAGGAGACCTGAGACAGATGTGGCCAAAAAATATGTTTAATTTCACAAACAGACATAAATATGAATCAAAGAACTGAAGGAAAATGTGAGGAACACGTGACACTACTGAAAAGTGGTACAAACACAACACAAGATGGAGCAACAAGTAACTAAAACCACACTCAGCCATTTAGATGGGTGTTTCCCAACCCTGATCCTCGGGGAACACTGTCCTGCATTTTCTGAATCCAAGCATGCTCAAACACACCTGCCTTTGATGACCGGCATTGTCAGGCTTCTGTGGAGCTTATGTGCTGCAGTGCTGCACATAAAATGATTTCAGTAAATTATGAAAAAGTACTAAATTCAAGAATCCCCTTATAAATTGCATTAGAGTGTGTGCGCATGTCTGTGTTCATATGTGCATGTTTGTCAGTGTAAATGTGGGTGTGTGCATGTGCGTGATCTTGTGTTATTCTGCCTGAGTGTGTTTGCAGATGTGTATTTGTGTGTTCCTGGGTCTGCAAAATGCGGAAGGTAAAGATGGGATTAGATCTCATTTTCAGAATGGCTGCTATTCCATCCCTGAAGTCTGGACAGTTAAGGAGAAGTCTTGAATTCAAAATCTTTTCTTTTGCCTTTTTTATGCTCAAAACTGGGTTAATTTTCTTATTGAGGTTCACCATAAGTTAAAAATGTGAAAACCCACTTCAATGAAAATAGTGTTTTAGATGTTTTTAACATGTTTTTGTTGCATTTTTCTAATAATGGAGGACATTGATAAAGAAAATTAAGACTAAAACGGATTAAAATGTCTCAGTATTTCTTTATTGAAATTTTTGTGAATCAGGAGCAGACATAAAAATGCAGTTTCAAAAAGCTTGTTAATCCCCAGCGTGGCTGTGTCTGCAGCTCATCGCTCCCCCAGGGGATGGGTCAAATGCGGAGAACAAATTTTGCACACCTAGTAGTGTGACAGCTAATGGTACTTTCAATTCAATTCAATTCAATTCAATTCAATTTATTTGTATAGCCCAAAATCACAACAACAGTCGTCTCGATGGGCTTTGAAGTAAAACATAAACTCAAAAGGATCACGAATACAAAGAGTCAATAGGAAAATACTAAAATAAACTAACAAACTGACTAAGCTATACTGGCATCCCTGCCCTTAGACCCCCCTTCGCGGTAAGGAAAAACTCCTAAAAAACCGGATTCCGGAAAAAAATGAAGAAACCTCAGGGGTGCCCACATGAAGGAGGGATCCTCCCCCAGGACGGACAGGCGATTTACCAGAACTCTTAGAGAAGAATTAACTTATCTAACTCTACATCTATATATTTAAAGTCCAGCAGACGAGCTTCATCCAGCCGGGGTTGGGGACAGTCAGGGGCGCGAGTCAAGCAGGAGACAGGAACCACAGCCAGGTTTAGGAGCAGGAGCAGAGAGGAGGTCCACGGTCAGGCACAGGAGCACGGATGGGCCAACTGGAATCTGGAAGCACTCCCACTCCCCAGGAGGGGGGCGGAAAAGAGGGACAATACATGAATCGCACTGTACCAAACAGAGGCATGGAGAACTAAATGATAAATGATGATCAAAAGTAGAGAAGAGAGGAACTGTAGAGACAGATGAGAAAAGAAAAGAGGACAGAAAAGAGGACAGAGCCCCAGTCCACCATAGTTACCCCAGCTTCAACTTCTAGCAGCCTTTTAAAACAAATAGTTATTGTTATTAAGTTTAATTTAAACAATTAACATTAAGTTAAATAATCTCTGAATACTAACTAGTCTGACAATAAGCCTGTCCATAGAGGAATGTTTTCAGTCTAACTTTGAATGTAGAAACCGAATCTGCCTCTCTTACATGAGCTGGGAGTTTATTCCATAAAACAGGGGCTTGGTGGCTAAACGCTCTACCTCCGACTGTACTTTTACTAATTCTAGGAATCACAAGCAGTCCTGCATTTTGCGAGCGAAGTGTTCTGATTGGATGGTAAGGGACTATGAGGTCATTAATGTAGGACGGGGCCATTCCATGTAAGGCCTTATAGGTTAACAGGAGGATCTTGAACTGGATTCTAGAGTCAACTGGGAGCCAATGGAGGGAAACTAACACAGGAGTGATGTGATCTCTTCTGCTAGTTCCTGCTAACAATCTAGCTGCTGCATTCTGAACAAGCTGGAGACTTCTTAAGGAACTCTTAGGACACGCTGCTAACAAGGAGTTACAGTAATCCAGCCTCGACGTAACAAATGCATGGATGAGTTTTTCAGCATCGCTCTTAGAAAGTATATTTCTGATCTTAGCAATGTTCCGCAGGTGAAAAAATGCAGTTCTACACGCCTGAGATATGTGAGCCTTAAATGATAAATCCTTGTCAAATAAAACCCCAAGGTTTCTAACTGTGGAATTAGGGGCTATACTTACACCATCCAGGGAGACTATCTGAGCAGACAAAGCATCTCTCAGGTTTTTAGGACCTAGTATAATAACCTCAGTTTTTTCTGGGTTCAAGAGGAGGTAATTAATTGTCATCCAGGTCTTGATGTCTCTGATGCAGGCGTTCAGTTTCTCTATCTGGTCATTCTGGTCAGGTTTCATGGATAAATACAACTGAGTATCGTCGGCATAACAATGAAAATTAATGCTGTGTTTCCTGATTATGTTTCCTAGGGGTAGCATATATAGCGTAAACAGGATGGGTCCTAAGACTGAGCCCTGTGGGACTCCGTAGTTAACTCGAGTGCACTGAGAGGATTGTCCATTTACATTAACAAACTGATATCTATCTGACAGATAGGACTTAAACCACTAGAGAGCAGATCCTCTGATCCCTATGTCATGCTCTAATCTATGGAGTAAAATACTGTGGTCGATAGTGTCAAAAGCTGCACTGAGGTCTAACAGGACAAGAATAGAAAGTAGTCCCTTTTCTGAAGCCAATAACAAGTCATTAGAGACTCTAACTAGTGCAGTTTCCGTACTGTGGTGGGGTCTAAACCCTGACTGAAAATCTTCAAAGTGGCTGTTGTCCTGTAGGTGGCAGTAAAGCTGCTTAACTACAACTCTTTCTAGGATTTTAGAAATAAAGGGCAGGTTTGATATCGGTCTATAGTTGGCCAAGATGTTAGGATCCAAACTGGGCTTTTTCAGAAGAGGTTTAACAACTGCATATTTAAAAGACTGTGGCACGTAACCCGTTTCTAGAGAGGTATTTATCATCATTAATATGGAGTCATTAATTAGGGGAAAAGTTTCTTTAAAGAGTCTAGTGGGAATTGGGTCTAACAGACAAGTTGAGGATTTGGAGGACGTAATAATTGATGTTATTTCTACTTGATCCACAGTAGTGAAGCAGTCTAATGTTCCAGAGGTTTCTAAGGATGCCTCCACTTCTACCGCTTCAGCCTGCTCTGGGCTGATAGTAGGAATAACTTGATTTAACTTATGTCTAATATTTGAGATTTTACTATCGAAAAATGTAAGAAAATCATCAGAGCTGAGAGACACAGGAACATGTGGTTCTACTGAGCTCTGACTGTGAGTTAATTTAGCAATAGTGCTAAAAAGAAATCTGGGATTGTTTCCGTTCTCTGATATTAAGGTTGAATAGTACTGGCTTCTAGCTCTACGCAGAGCTTTTTTATAATTTAATAGGCTATGTTTCCAGATATTCAGAGTCTGCTCTGAACCGGAGCGGCGCCATTCTCTTTCCAACTTACGGGTTTCTTGTTTAAGAGAACGTGTTTCAGCGTTAAACCACAGTGCTACTCGGTTTTGTCTAACGAACTTAGGTTTCAGGGGGGCAACAACATTGAGTGTACTCCTGAGGGCTTGTAGGGCATCATTAACAAAGTGGTCATTTATACTAGGACTGATGCTATAGGAGCTGGTCTCAGAGTATTTGCTCAGAATGTCACTAAGTACTGGCTGAACTGTGAGTTTAAACTCAGACACAGAACGGTCAGTTAAGGTTCTTCTAAGATGTTTCTTATTCACTGGGGCAGTAGCATGTTCTAAAGTAAGCTGGAAGGTAATCATAAAGTGATCAGAAATGATGGGGTTAAGAGGAAGGACACTCAGCTGGCTGATCTCTATACCATGGGTTAAAACGAGGTCCAGGGTGTGCTTATGACAGTGAGTGGGTTCATTCACACTTTGGGTGAAACCAACATCATCTAATAAAGCTGCAAAAGCCTTTCCTAGACAGTCACTGGGGTCATCAACGTGAATATTAAAATCCCCTATTATTATAGTTTGATCAGAATCTAAGACAATAGTCGATAGGAAGTCGGAAAACTCAGTTAAAAATTCTGAATATGGGCCGGGGGGGGCGATAAATAATTATGAATAAAACAGGTTTTCGAGTCTTCCTGTTTGGGTGATTTATAGACAATATGATACTTTCAAATGAATTATAAGTATTTTTAACTTTAGGGCTGAGAAGTAAGCTAGACTGTGATATTACTGCCAAACCACCTCCTTTCCCAGAAATTCTGGATTTCTGATAGTTAGCATAAGTGGGGGGGGTTGCTTCATTCAATCTAACATAGTCATCCTGTTGGAGCCAAGTTTCTGTTAAGGCTAGTAAACTAAGGTTGTTATCAGTAATTAACTCATTGACTAAGAGGGACTTAGAGGAAATGGATCGAATGTTTAATAAACCGCATTTAATGACGTCATAATTGTGCTTGTGAGAACTGCTGTCAGTCACTTTAAGGTTTCTATGATGCGCTCCTTTTACTTGTCTTTCAGCACATAAGCTAAAGCTAGGACCTGCTTGACTTTCCCTGCATGGGTTTTGCACCAGCACTAACCCTAAGGGAGGCTCAGAGGAGCGTTTTACACTGCTGCTCTGCGCCCGGGTCTCGTCTCTGGGTTGTCAGGTTGACAGACTAAGGCTAGCAGAAATGTTTCTAGAAAGAAGAGCGGCACCGTCCCGAGTGGGATGGACACCATCTCTCCGCATGAGACCGGGCTTCCCCCAAAACGCGCACCAATTATCCACAAAACCAACGCAGTTTTCTGGGCACCATCTAGAAAGCCAGCGGTTGAATGATGAAAAGCGGCTGTACATTTCATCACTGACTAAGTTCGGCAGGAGAGCAGAGAAAATTACAGTGTTGGACATCGTCTTAGCCAGTTTACACACCGAAGCTACGTTTAACTTAGCCACCTCTGATTGTCTCCGTTGGGCATCATTACCGCCTGCGTGAATCACGACTCGACGCAACCTGGACTTACTCTGAGCTAACATCCTAAGGTTCCCCTCGATGTCACCAACTCTGGCCCCCGGATAACACCTGACTGTAGCCGCTGGGAGCTCCACGTTTCTAACTTCAGAAGAGCCTATAACCAGAGTTGAGGGTTCAGCGGGTGTGTCGCTGAGGGGGGAGAACCTATTACTAACGTGGAGTCTAAGTTTTTGCGTTTAGCACTATGTTTCCTCCCAACCGGTACAAACCCCTGACTGTCTCCCGGCTGCTGGGAGAACGCTGGGGTGCTAGCTAAATTAGCCCTGCTCAAGCCTGGCCTCCAAGTCTAACACAAGACTACACTTAACACATCTACCGCTATCTTCACTAAAGGAGGCAGGATCCTCACTAAACATATGGCACATGGAGCAGGAAAGAGTGGGAAAGGTGGAAGGAGTGGTGGCCATGCTAGGTTCTAAGCTAAGGCTAGCGGTGTTTAGGTAAAGAGAAGTGCTTTATTTAGCAAAATGAGAAAGTGAACAGCAAGCGGTTTAACAGTAGTGAATTCGCTACTAAAAAAGTGCTAGATGTGAATATTAACCCAGATAACCCTTAGAGTAAGCAATAGTAGACAGCCAAACAAGAGGACAGTAGTCAAGCACGACTAGTGTTGGTTAACGCTCACCCGGAAATGACGTCACAGAATCTTTAACATTTAACTTTATTTGAGGCCAATGTGATTTTTTTCCTGCAGAAATCGTTTCCATTCCCCTTTCATGGTCCTTGGTGCCTGCTCAGCTTCACAATCAAAGAGTTCAGGAACAGTAGGTAAAGTCACTTTTGGTACCCAGGCTGCAGACAGTCTTCCGGTGTAAGGTTGATCTGCAGGGTGGTGGCTCCTCCATCAGGAGGCACTCACACATTTGAGCCTTACAAGCACCTGAAGATACTCATGGAGCAGGAATGTAGAGCCATGAGTCAGCAGAAGAAATCTGTCAGAGATGATGTGGAGCAGCTGCTGGAAGCAGAAGACACCAGTGAAGAGGACTTGGTGGCTCTGTTCATGCAGGGTGCCAGAGCTGCCAGCTGTGATCTCCATCAACATCCTGACTGTCAGCAGAGGGAAAGCTGTGGCATTCAGCACAATGTGCAGAATTCTGCTTCTCTGTGAAGGTTGTGTCCTCATCTGGCCACAGACAGTGTTCTTCTGATGGTGAGGAATGGAAGGTCTGCAGACACAATAATACAATTGTCACTTCCATCAGTTTTCTTCAAAGACAAAGTTCAAAGACTCCATAAAAGTGGTGTGTCTTACTTGTAAAAGTGGATAAATCTTTCTTTTCCCCATGTTGGGAGTAAGGTGCTCCTCTGTGCACACAGTGAGGAAGGTAAAGATGAAGCTGAGCTTTCTGCTCCAACATGGAAGTCGGTGTCCTGCAGCTATAACAGGTGCAAATGAAGAACTAGTTAGAAAAGGAAACGTCCTCCCTGTCTTGGTTGTTTTGGAGGTTTCAAGTGGAAACCAGCAGCCTTTCCTAACATGAATGACGCGTAGGTCTAAAAAGGTGTTGTCTCCCTCTTGTGGCTTGTGTTAGTTAAGTCTTGGTTGAAACAGAGAAGTGCACTTTACAGAGATGTGGTTTTTTTTAGCTTAGTTTGTATTACATTGCCTCTTGTGTTGGAAATTTTTCATAACACTTGTTAGATGTTTTGTTTAACTAAAATTGCCTTTCAATCAGAATAACTGTTGACATAAATGTCCCGGTATCTGTAGGGCAAAAGCAGGGTACAGCCTTGACAGATCGCTGGTCTGTTGCAGCTGCAGAGACAAATCGCAGCCAATCCGATAACAGTGCCATAGAAACAAGAGCAGAAGAGTCCACAGAAGGCCACTTACTGAATGGACGCCCAGCTCAACGTGCTGAGGAAGAGGCAGTTTGCAGTCCAGATTTATAAAATGTATAAACATATTTCTTTCAGTCATAAAAACTCATTAGGTGTATTTGCTCTTCTTTAACCCCTTTGAGGTCAGTGTGGATTACAGTTTTTCTCAGTCGCTTTAGTACAATTCTCAGATCAGAATGAAATTCCCAAAACTATTTGTTCAATCTTCACATCATGATGTCACTTGTGCACATCATATAAGCAGTTTCTCACTTCTTTGAACAAGTTGCAATTGCTTTGGTACATCCATGCAAATGATTACGTACAATTCTCTGCTCTTTGCTACATTATCAATTGTTTATGTCATGTTGATCAAAATATATTATATACTTCACTGTGCAATAGTCTTACTCCTCAAAACACCTAGTCATTAGTTCATCATATAAAGGCCCGTACACACCGGGACGAATTTCGCCGGCGATTTTCGTCGGCGAAATTCGCCTGGTGACTAAACAAAGGGCACCAATGAGAGTGTGCACACCGACGCGAAAAAACGCCACGCGTCAAAGCGTCAAAAAAAAAAAACGCCTCGGGTTCGTTTTTTCTTTTTGACGCCTCGCGTCGAAATCCATTCAACCAATGAGAATGGCGCTTTTGCTCACGTGTCTGGAGCTTCTGAAGTTACAGTAAAACACAACTTGGGGGCGCTCAAACACAACACTGCCTTTCTGAGCACACATACCAGCAAAGAAGATAGACGCCAAGTAG
Organism: Oryzias curvinotus; assembly: GCA_023969325.1. Lineage (NCBI taxonomy): Eukaryota > Metazoa > Chordata > Actinopteri > Beloniformes > Adrianichthyidae > Oryzias > Oryzias curvinotus. The sequence goes on from JALJSC010000104.1 coordinate 45,609, forward strand.
CGGCTACACTGCCGCAAAGAAATAATGATGGACATTCTAAAATATCCCCGAAAACGCTCATGAGACATTTTCAGCTCTTGTACCAGTCGATAAAACTCACCATGTTCTTCTGACAAGCGCGTAAATAGTGGCTCTCTTCTTCTGAGTGACAAGCGACTACCTTGTGTACAGCGCCATCTAATGTCAGGGAATGAAATTGCATGTTCAGTCGGCTCATCGTCAGCGAAAATCGCCTGGGTGTGAACACAAAAGACGTGGCGAAAAACGCTGGCGAATAACGCCTGGCGAATATTCGTCCCGGTGTGTACGGGCCTTTAGTCATTAACTGCAAAATGGTTGCTCAAGTTGTCATAGTGAGACAAACATATTTCTATAAATCTCTATTATATGTTTTTGTCTAAATCTGTCCTGAATTGGTAATTTGCTCTCAGGTGACTTGACTTCCTCTAACAAAGGTGCATCTCATTGAGAATCAATAGGCAAGTATATACTGTATATGGCAGAAGCGCAACACAATGTTCTATGTCTGACAATGGAAGGACAAGGAATTGGACGGGGTCAACAGCCAGAGAGAAGAAGAAGAGGAAGAGGAGTGAGGCTGCGTGGTGGAGGAGTTAGGGGGCAAAACCGAGGAAGAGGCCGAAGACATGTACGTGTTCCTGATGAGATGCGGATGGAGTTCATTTCACCCTACTCTCCATTCCTTAACCCTATTGAGGAATTTTTCTCAGTATGGAGACGGAAAGTTTATGATTGCCAGCCACATACACAAATGACCCTCCTGGCTGCCATGGATGCAGCGTGTGATGACATCACAGCAGACGCCTGCAGAGGCTGGTTAAAACACTAAAAGATTCTTTCCACGCTGCATCGCAAGAGAGGATATTCGCTGTGATGTGGATGAGAATTTGTGGCCTAACATACAGGAACGACAAGAGGTGTAGGAAGACCACATCAATTCTTACTGCACTGCCTGCACTGTTGTACAGAATATTGTCCTATCTTTTTTTCCCTTTGTGTTACTGTTTGTAGTGGGGTTTTTTCTATGTGAGTATGACATGGTCTGTCAACAAATTACAATATGAACAATAAAAGTGTAAATGTGAATCTTGTCCAGTCTCTTGCAATCAAACCAAAAGGTGTAACTTACATTTTACAATAATTGTCATCAAAACTTTAGCCATAGTTTACATCAGAACCTCCCTCTAAAGTACACAGCATGACAACATGACTAAGTAATTTGACTGTCTTGTTCATAGACACTGGCACAAGGACTTGACATTCTGATGACACTGACATGTTCAAAGACACAAAGACTTAGTTTTGAGAGATGAACTAAGATTTTGAGCAAGTTACAGGCTTTTGCAAGAAATCCATAGTGTTTTGCTGTTTGTACAAATTGTTTTGAGAAATGCACACACGTATTTGCAAACTTCAATTCTGATCTGAGAATTGTACTAAAGCGACTGAGAAAAACTGTAAAGCCTTTCCCAGTATGCACTGGGAGGAAATTAGTGCGACACTATAGTTTGAATGTTCATCCAGCAGAGAGCCACTGACCTTCGCTTCATTTCAACTAATTATCGTCCTGTGATGAAAATTGCATTTTTTTTTTCTTGAAACAATATATTGTACAGCAGTGATTTTTACAAATTGTGTTCAAAAAGCCGATGTGAAGTTTTATGTATGCCACTTTTAGTTGTAGCAGCTAAGTGGAACTACAACCAAGTTCTTTGTCAAAGAAAAACGTTTGGACTTTTTTTTACCAGCATGCATGATTTTTTTTTTGTTTCAGAACAACCTGGCAAAAAAAAAGAAAGAAAAAAAAAAGCTTAGAATCTTTTTACTATTTTGATCATTTTTATGAATTTCTATTTTTACATGTTTGCAAAAAAAACAAAAAGATTGAAAGATAATCATGTTCTTGGTCTAATATTTTCTTATTAATATTTGTTGATAGTTTTTTTTCTGTTTTATCTAAATTATTTCATATTCCAATATCCCTTTGCCCAACAGAAAAAATAATCTACCTGCTCTGTTCTGGTGCATCCACTTGAAGACAGGTCTATGAACGTCTTTGTTTTCCTTATGTGAGCTGAAATTTGACTTTAAACTGTACAGCTGGGTAGCTCCAACATTCAATTTTTGTTGTACCAATAATGTTAAGTTGAGGTTTCTAGGTGCTGTAAGGTAGTGGGAGAGAGTGTAGATAGATAGATAGATAGATAGATAGATAGATAGATAGATAGATAGATAGATAGATAGATAGATAGATAGATAGATAGATAGATAGATAGATAGATAGATAGATAGATAGATAGATAGATAGATAGATAGATAGATAGATAGATAGATAGATAGATAGATAGATAGATAGATAGACAACTTTATTTATCCCTTTGGGAGGTTCCCGCATGGAAATTGACATCTCCATCGCATACAGCACTATTAGACATACATGTAGGAAAAAGCAGTACAGTAAGTGACGGAGACTTGGCAGCGGGAACAGGAATATTCATTTGAAGGAGTTGTGTCCTTGGTTTGGAACCGGACACTGGGTTGCCTGAGTTGTCCTCATCTACCGGGACTGTTTCTCCTACAACTCTGTAAACCCAGACCGTTATAACCCAGACCTAAATCATTTGCGCTTCAGATGACTATGGCTGGAATTACCGATGCATTTTATTGCGTCTTAACATATAGACCTCCTGTTACTGCTCTATAGACTTGATCAATCTCAAAGATTGATGCACACAACCAAGTAGGAGTTTTAAATATTTTTTTTTATTGAGAATTCTTGACCAAAAAAAGCAAATAAAAATACTAAAGATCTTTCAAATCATTTTATAAGGCAGCATGGGAGTGATCATCATTCTGGTGGCCCTGGCTGAGTAGGGCACCTTCCCTTTCCAGGTCGGCCAGTGAAGACCTGAAAACCAACCAATGTTATCGCCCTCTGGATGCCAGTCCCCATTTAGATTGGCAGAGGTGCACGTGTTGTACCACCAGCCGCCACGGTCATAATCAGTGCATGATGCCACATAAATGTCACCAAATAGAATGCAAGGGTCGCAGCCGTCATTGTCACGGTCGAGGGTGCTAAAGCCAAAGCCATTTTGGTCAATGCCAGGATAGGCTCCTCTGATAGCATCACCTTAAGACAGAAACAGAAAACAAAAGCAAACATGATTAATCAATGACAAACAGCAGTGTGTATTATTATCACACTGTATTATTTTTTGTTATTTTTCTATGATCTTCGTATGAGTACCTGCTGTTCCACTGTATCTGCCAACACTCAGTGTGTAGTTTGTGCTCTCATCTCCCACCCTGAAGTCTTCATACTCAGCATAAGCACTGCCGCCTTCAAAGTCCCACAGGTCCACTCTCAGTTTCCACCTCTTGGATTTGTCTTTGGTCATAGCAGAAATCTTTTCCAGACCGAGCCAGTGATCCCCTGTAGGAATCAGGACAAGCAAAGTTTATGCTGATTATTTTAAACTCTGTACTGAGAGATGATTGAATCCTGTTACTGTCACTTTACACAACATCCAATTAAATCTGAATTTCACACGCTGTTGTGACGTCAGACATGAAGCTTTGTGAACTGCAGTTTGGTTTCATGCTGAGGAAGAGATTCACTGATGCAATATTTGCTTTAAAGATTTTTCTGGAGAAGAACAGAGACGGTCAGAAAGAACTGCATCTAGAGAAAGTTTAGGACAGGATCCAGAGAGAGGAGCTGTGGTTTAGATGGATCGCAAAAAGCTTGTGCTAGATGTTTTGAAGATTAACCCTTTAACAACTGAGTTTTACCACCATTGTTGACATTCATTCGACTACCATAACTCTTCAACCATTTATACAATTAACCTAATCCTAGTGGATAGTCACGTGTTTGCATTTCGGTGCAAAGCCAATCTAAAAAGCCACTGTGGATGCAGGGTAAGGATGCAAGGTGATTCATTGTGGAGGCCCCTAAATGGAGTAGCTAAAATGCAACACACTATAGATTAGATATTTTAAGAAAGGACACAAAGAACTAATTCTTCACATACATGAAGCAAATCCAAATCCATTCTTATATGCTGCCCATTCCCTGTCGAAGGCCACTGCTCCTCCAGTACGCTTCTGGATCACTGTCCAGATTCCATTTCCACCCATCTCACAGTAAGCCTGAGCAGGAACAGATGAAGAGATTTATTCATGTTGGCAAAACTTTTATTACAATATATCTCAAAACAGAAATTAAGCTGTTTTAACTGCTTTTGTCTTTTACCTAATTCAATGGTTTCACACTGACAAAAAGCTTGATTTAGTAAAACGAAGGAATCTGCTGATTAGAAAGTTGCATCTTCATTGTTGTTATCAACATTTTGAAGTGTCCTTGGGCAAGGCACAAGGCCGTTGCTTTTGTGTTCCATGCAGCGGTAAAACTCTCTTGTCTCACCTATACTTGCATCAAACAACTCTAGTCTTTGAACAACTTCTAGCTCAGTGATCGGATTCTGAAACAGTCCATGAAGACGTTAGACTAAAGCTGAACAGGTGAAGAAGAGGATCAAAGTTCATGTTCTGGATCTCTGTTTTCTCCATGCTGCTTGATAATGCAACAGCTCACAGATGAAGACTTCTTTATCCCTTGTCCTCTCCTGTGACCCCACCCTTACATTGACGTGTTCTCCCTACCATGACAAAGGTTGATGAAGGTGGAGAGGATTTCATATAATCCATGGACGCCAATGAAGATCATTGAAGAAAAAAGTTCAGTGCACTGTCATGTGGGGTTTACATGACCCAACCCCCAATGTTAAAGTGCCTAGGATAGTACAAGGGATACACGAAGGAGTTTAGCCAGTGATATGTAGGTCAGCAAATCTTTGGTAGTGACTCCATCTCAACAATCAAGTTAAGAAGCTTTAGATTATTTCAGTTCCTCTACTGTATCTACTGGATTTGCCCAAATCTCAATTAAACACACTGATGACTTTTTTTTACATTCTGCCGCTGAATAGGAGGCATTTTCTAAAGGACTTTTGGATTCCACATTTAACAATATAAAATCATTTTTTATTGTCAATAAATATATAAACAAAATTGATAGTTCACAGGAGTTCCAAACTGCTTCCTTCCTGAGGTAATTGACTGATTCTCTTGTCTAAATTCCAAGAAGTAAACAGAAAAAGGACAACCTCCACAAAAAGTTATGTTTGATACCTGAAAGCTGTACCTGAATCCTTCAGGTTGGATGCTGTAAACCCCACTGGCTCCATTGGGTGAAAAAGTTTGAATGTATGAACAATCAGGTGGTCCACCTGACATGAGAAGAAGAAATCATATCAAAAACAGTTTCTGGGTGTTGAAGGGATGAAGAATTAACAAAACATTTCTTACCTGTGTGTACTGGCCCACTCTTTAGGAGTAAAGAAAAAATAAATAAATGAAACTTCATAGATGGATCAACAATTATTTACACAGCATAAGTAGTTAGCGTTCTTTACCTTAGTCTGGACAGAGCAGATCAAGAGGAGAGCTAACATGAGTCCAGAACAGCCAAGCAAACCTCCCATCTTGACCTGAGTTCATGAGAAACACGTCTGTCTCACATGTTACAGATCAAACTTTACTCATAAAAAAAAACATCGGAACTCTTTTAGTGAAATTGAATGAAAACATCTTTAAAAACACAAGAAACTGCTGCATATAAACTCAGGTCTTTCTAAAAGGCTAATGGTTATGACCTAAGAGTTCACAGTCAAGACATACAGTACCTGTTTGCTGTGTGAACCCTAAGTTGCAGCTCAAAGTCACACAGCAATCAGCGTCTTTTAAACTCGGTCTGGGTTGCCACACCTCCTTCCTCGTCACTGTGAATGTTCTCATTCCTGTTAGGGCAGGTCAGATTTTGTAGAGTTTGTCAATCTCAGGAACACTGTTTTGGGGCTTCCTTTTTTGATAAAAGATAACTCACTAGTGGGTAAACTTTATTTTCCTTTAGGCAGTTTGTTAAGTTTGTGACGTTTAAGAGCCACTAAAATATTCCAGACTTTGAACTGCTTGGCAATTTCTCTCAGATCACATTTGTGAGTTCTGTTTCTTTCACAACTACACTAAGAACATGTCTGGAAAATCCTTTAATGTACAGATCATAAGCAATCAAATTATCTAGAATTGTTTTTTTCGAAAATGCACTAACACAACAAGGTTTAGAATATAGCAAAACGACATTTCAATGACTGTGTGTTTTCGTGTTACTCATATGTGTTTGTTTACAACTGCTCTTGTTTAGACGGCGGTTTTGGATCCTCCATCACTGACTCTGGTCAGACAGAGTCTCTATTTCTCTATTGCTCCCTTTTGCCACCAGCCTCTAGTGGTCATTTGAGACCACCTGTGTTCATTGAAGAAGAATAAATGTCTTCCATTATGAACTGGTGATGTAAATGAACCCAATGCAGAAACCAGCTCAAACATGGCAGACTTTGACAATGAGACAATGGGACATGACAACCTGACATTAAATCACTAAAAACCCATTACAATTGGCAATGTGTCATGAATCATTCAGATAACACTAATGCAGCGTTGTCAAAATGAAATTACATCACTCTGGACTTACAAATACAAGACATTTTAACAGAAAACCATGAAAACAGCAGCAGATTCGTTCAAAAGGAATTAATCTAAATAATTACAAAACGTGCAAAATGTAAAAGAATATGGAGATAAATTATACTTTTAAATACATCTTAAGAAAAGAAAACAGTTCTGGAAAAGAAAGTTTTCAAGATGCAGTATAATGTTAATTTAAGAAGACGATTCTTTCCAATGAGATTTTTTTGCAATTATCTGATCGAAATTAAACTTCATTAATGTTACAGATTATTGACTACAAAACCGGTGAGATGATGAAAAAAGGCTCTTAATGTCTTACAAGAGAAAGAATATCCCCACACCTAAAAATAAAAGTGTTTACAGAATACATGCAGTGTAACAAATTAAATTAAAACTCTACTTTCTTGATTATAAATAATGATTCTTGTAAAATAGGACAACATTACGCCTTTTTGCCAATGTACATAATTGGTCGTGATGACATTTGGGTCTGTAATATGAACAGAACCTGTCTTCTGCTTCTTTTTAATGTCGCTGAGAAACGATTTATGGTTTAAAACTGTTGTTTGGAGAAATGGGATCATGGCAGGTCTAAACTATATCAGCTTGTTAGTGAAGCTGCAACAACTAAACACATAACATGTAATAATTCACAAATCAGCAAAGATTTCAGGCCACCAACTATGTTATATGTGTCACAAACTAAGATAAGGTAGAATACACAAAGCATGACAAGCCTCAGATAAAAGAACCTCCTCAAGAACAGGGAGATCCTTTTATTATCATCCAATTATTACAGATATGACCTTTAGGGAGAAGAAATCTTTATTTTCTTTCACTGTTGACTTTTTTCAAATAATAATACTCAAATAGCAGACACACTTTTTTTAAGTAATGCAGTCAAATACCACCACATGACAAAGAATAATGGATATAATTTAACTTTTGAGAGTAATAGGGAATGGCAAAATTATACAAAAATAACAATTGTTATACCATCATCAGCTGACCATGTTTCACGTCTTTTTACACATTTAATCTCCTGGTACTAAACAGCAACATAACAGAGTTGTTCATGTTCCTACAAATACTTGAAAAAGGTTTTCCCAATTTAAACATTTTGTGACAGAGAGTTTTGTTCAAGTTTGCTCAAAGCCCTAAAAGAATGAAAGAAAACAATGTCAGTCCCTGTCAACATCAGTATAATCGAAAAATATCAAAAAACAAGGCTGATAAGCCGTAAATTTGATGGGTCATCTGCAAATACACAAGATACCAATGAGAAAAACCACGAGGACACAAGCTGTGATGCTAAGTAATGTAAACCTGGGGTGAAAATGATGAGGGCAAGAACAAAAGGTTAGATAAGTAAACATAAACTAAACTATATGCAAAACCAAACAACTGAATTAAAGAACAAATAAATGAGGATACAAAAACTTGGAATCTTTGATGAATCTTTAATATGTAGTGGCAGGAAAGACAGAAAAAATCCATACCTATTCCCTTTGTAAAAATCACTGAAACAGATCCCCACATGTGCATTTTCTTCTTGTGCATTTTCTTCTCGTTTTAGCCCCCAGTTTGGTTTCAATCGTCTCCTGATTAATAGTTCAAATCCCATCCCTGGCAGTTTTAATTTTAAGAATTCCTCTAAGGAGCTTTTACACCGGACGACATTCGCAAGTCAAATTAGTGCGGACACCTATGTTTTGACGCTCGTCAAATTCGCTGCTCAACACCTTTCCAAAACTGGGCTTGATGCTTTGATGCACCAGACGCGGGTGGGAGGAGCTACCGCCACTTGTTTTGGCTACATAGAGCGGTGTCTGTGATATGTCATTACAATGCACGGAAGACAAAGGATGTTTAGAGATTGGGTTTTATTTATTTTTAAAAAGGCCTACAAAAATATCAGCAATCAGGTCTGCATGTCTGGGTTCATGAGATCACTCCTGCAGCAGAAGCTAGGTCTGAATGACGCTTTCCACCGCTATTTCTGTGTTTTTGTGACCCAGTTTAAAGGCTTGTGGTCCTGCATTAGTTTCAGAGGGGAAAAAGTAAAAACAAAAATCAGACTAGAGGATTTTTTTTATTATTATTATTTTGATAAGAAAAATATCACAAGGTTCAGATAACCTGAGCAGGCTGCCTGCCAATGCCACAGCGGCTACTTGCTTGTCAGCTAGCTAGCCATCTGGAGGCCCAGGGCTCCACCCCTGCGACTGACTGGTGAGGGCGTCCAGGGTGTATCACGCCTTTGCCCAGGAGAAGCTGGGACAGTCTCTGGTAACCCCACAGACCCAGCGGGTTGAGAAAATGGATGGAAGTTTAGGACAAGAACACTCACATCGAGCAACCTTATTGGATTTGTATTCTACCTGCTGATCGAGTCACTGAAAACGTCACGTGCCCAAAGCTCAGTCCCTGATTCACGCTAACCTCACCTCACCAAAATTTAACTCTTGACGAGTCGTGTCTGATCACTACATGGAGTGGTGTCTGTGTAGATCAATGCATGGTAGACACGGAGAATGTGGAGAGATGGGGTTTAATATTTTGAAGAGTTCTACTTGGTAATCATGTTTCCATGCTTGAGTTCATAAGATCATCCCAGAGAATTTCTCTGCTTCAACCCCCGCAGTGAAAGCTGCGTCTTAATCTGACGCCTGTGTTACATTCTCTCTGACAGAGTTTGAGGCCGAAGCCCCTCCCCCGCCTCTCTACCTGCTTTTCCTCTACCTGTTCACCTGTTAACATCCTCTGCAGCTGAGAGTTGTTTTCCCTAGCGCACCTCAGTGTGTTCTACTCAGAGAGCGCTAAATACGCTCATCATAGCAGCAGGTTGACACGATAGTCGGGGCACTTTGGCACAAGCGCAGCACAAGGATGAAAGAGCAGGTTATAGCGGGGATATAGCGGGTTAAGAAAATGAATGGAAGGCCGGCCCGCTGAAGAAATATTCAATACTGTACTTCTTTTATTATTAGTCTGAACTATCTTTTATTTTGAGAAATCTTTTATTTAGAAAAATCACTGGATCGGGTGCTAAATCAGTCCAGTAGGGAGAAAAACACAACAACAGCTGTGTATTCTTGTTTTCCCTGATCCCCCGCCTGATTGTGTATCTTAATTTTTATATATCAATAAGATCAAGGAATATATAAATATATAATTGTGTTATTTAAGTGAAACTGCTTTTCTTTGTGTTTTGATTAAACAATGATACACACATACATACGTGTGTATCAGAGTCAGCCAGGCTTGATAGCATGTCTTACTTCTGACGACTACCACCGAGTCTGTAACACGCTACCCCGACTAGCTCTAGAGACCAGGCGCATTAACAATTTTGGTCAACTTGGACTCAATGTCTCTAGCCTCCTTTGTGTCCAGAAACCATGGTGGATGTCAAACCAGAAAAAATAAAAAAGTAGATCACTGGCATACTGCCAAGGGTGTCTTGGTGAAGATACACTTATGCACATGTGTGCGTTTGTCCATAACAAACACCATGCGTGTTCGAACATGGTGTTTGGTATGGACAAACTGTTGCTGGCACAGAAAATAAAACCCCCTCTACCATTGCCTAGAGAGGGCCAGCCTAAAGAACAGCAAAGATTGCCCAGAAGGCAATAACTACAACACCAGACAAGGGCTGAGGTGTAGGCTTTGATAAGACAAGCCAGAAACATTTTCAATGCACAACTGCAGGGTGTAAGATGGTGGCAAGGAAAGTTTCATTCATGGAGTGCCACAACCAAATGGCTGGAATAACGTACAGGGTGTCAAACTCAGTTGCACAGGGGGTCAAAATCCAAAACACACTGTAAGTTGCGTGCTTAACAGGATACACATTACTTATTGAACACACTAAAACTTCTAAAACCAGACCAGACTGTCTGTACAGGTGAAAAGAATTCTACGCCTTTACTCAAAATCTGACCCCCACAACATGTCTGAAAACTCACCAAACTTGGCGCGCATCTAGTACACTTCACAACTTCATAGATCAGATTTTAACTCCACAACCATCGTTGGGTAGTAACTATTGAAAAATCTTTGGAATTAAAAGTTGTAGATTTTGAACGGTAGGTTATATTCAGCTAGCATGCAATGAGCCAAAAATATGAATTCTTAGACAAGATCCTTCATGCTGCTGTATATCTGGGCCATGCCCCAAAAACACAGGGTTCTGTCAGGAAGGGCGTCCAGCATAAAAACCACTAATGCGAATCAGTGAAAGGTGATTCATTGTGGCAACCTCTGATGAGATATTTGATTTTTTTTTATTTTGATTTGAAATGGTTTATTTCAAGCAATCAAATAAGAATACACAAAAACAATACAATCATCAGTTATACATTCATACGACGACAAATCAAACTTAGGATAATTAGACATATTAATAAATATTGCTTGAAAGGGAGTGGAAGGAAGTGAACTTGCCAAAAGGTTAACAACAACATGGATACAATATAAGACTGGTTATGAAAAACCCTCAGAATATGTCTCTAGACATGTTATATGTACCCCAATCATCTGACCCCGAGCTGTGAACATTGAGCAGTTTTACTCAACGTTTACAGCCCCTCTTTCTCTATGCAAACTTAGAACTCTTGACATATTTTAAAGATTTAATTTTTTTTCAATGATGGCAGTAAGTGTGTTTGAAGTGGAAGAAGACTTCATTCTTCTTGACCACAGAGGCCTGTATAAGGTGCAGACGTTTCTAGGAGAAGGGCCTTTCGGAAATGTGGCAAAATGTTAAAAATTGAGAACAAAGTTGTGACTATGAAAATGATCAAAAATAATTTTATGGATGAAGGCACAGCATAAATAAACACCTTGCAAGAGCTTGGCTTGCAAGAGACATGATACCTAGATTAAGCATGCAGAACATTTGTTACAGAGCACCTGAAGTGATGCTGGGTCTACCTATTGATGAACACATGTGGACAGTTGGCTATGTTCTTTCCTTGTCCTACACAGGCTTTTTCATTCATCCCCAGTATTCTGAGTACAACCTTATCAGAGCCATAGTGACAATGCAAGGAATGCCTAAAGAAAACCTTCTAAATCCGGGGTTTTACACCCAAAAGTTCTTCACCATTACAGAGGAGAACTCAACGTTTGTGTGGAAGCTGGATACAGCCCAACAGCAAGAGTCAAAAACAGGACAAGCGGTCGACGAAACCTTTAGAATTTTTTACTTTTGACCAACTCCAAAATGGATACTTCGACAGAACAAAAGACAGAAGAAGTTTCACATTCTCAAGCGAAGGCTAATACTGGATCCAAAGAAACGCATCCCAAATTTTTAAGGTAAAAACTAAAATAAATCCTGGCAGTCCTTTGGGTTCTCTCAGAGTACTTCAGTTTCCCCACATTCATTGTTAGTAATGACTGTGTGTCCCCTCCCTGAATCATCACCTTATTGCGCATATCATGTATGGGGTTTGCATCCCTGAATGACTCCAGGAGCAATGTGGGTAGAAGCATTTGCCCTGTTGGGTTATTTCAAGGCAAACTGGTCCTGGACAGACTAAGAGCGATTCAAACCAAAACCTTTAATTTCAGAAACCAATTCCCCAACTAGAGTTACCAGGGCCTGACTTTGAGTCATGTTGGAGGAAACATGAATGGTAAACATTCTAGATCATACAAAAGCAGCCCAAACAATGAATGGCCTGTGCATTGCTGATTTAGCATCAGATTTCTGCTGTGAGTTTTGTACCTTCTGGTTTCTTTACAGTCGTGTTTCCTTGGTTTTTGTCGTGTTTTGTGTCACAAAATTCAATGCAAGTTTTTGCTCACAAAAACTCAAAAATGTGTTCATATGCTTGATGCCCGAGACGCATGTGGGAGGAGCTACGACCAAACATTTCCATTCTGATCGCTAGATGGCACAGTGTCGATGTTTATTTAATTTACAATGCATGGAAGACACAGATTATGCTGAGAGATCTGGGTTTTTTAATTTTGAAGGGCTCCACAAAAATAATGTTAATCACGTCTCCATGTCTGTGTTCATGACATCATTCACAGACTCTCCCAGTACGTCAAGGTTCACCATCTACTGCAGGAGCTGCGTCTGAATTATGACTGACTTCGGCTGTGTTTCCGTGTCTCTGTAACCCAGTTTGAATACTTGCTTTACTGCATTAGTCCAAGGAGGAAAAAATAAAAACAAGATTTAAATAAGAGGATCTTTTATTATTGTCTTGATGAAAATAAGCAAAATATCATAAAGTTCAGGAAACCCAGGAGTGTCCAGTTAGGGGAGGCCACAGCTGCTCTCTCATCTACCTGCCAGTCAGTCTCCTTGGGGCCAGCATAGCAGGCGCGATCGCTCCAGCCCCACGGGCCCTGCAAACAGGCTGGCGACCTATCCAGAGTGTACCACCTCTGTACCACACCTCTGCCCAATAGTAGCTTCACCCCCTGATCGAGTCACTGAAAATGACTCATGCTCAAAGCTGAGACCTTGGCTGGGCCTTGCGGATGTGCTTCTGCTGTCTGCCTCTTTTTCTTGTCCTCTTGCACAGGTGAAGTTGTTTGACAATCAGAGGACGGAGATAAAAGATTTGCTGCAGGAGCTTTTGGTGTGACTCTTCCTCTAGGGTTTCCTGCCACGTCCAGATCTGCTGCAGCTTTGTGTCTGCTCACCTTCTCCCCTGCGGGCATTCATCTGTTTGGTTCCATCTGTTTTCTATTTTTTTTAAACATACACTTATTTTTTATGACTTTATAAGTATGACTTTACAAGTATGAAGAATGATTTTATTTTTATTTCACATTTTATTTTACCCTGCGACATTTCGCAGTCTGCGACAGACTGGTGACCTGTCCAGGGTGCCCCTTGCCTTGGCCCACAAGTGATCGGGATAGGCTCCAGCAGCCCCATGACCCCGAAAGGGAATAAACGGAAGAAAATGAATGGGAAAAAAAAAATCAATTAATGAATTTTATTTCACATTAACAGAATGGTAAAATACATTTTATTTAATGATCAGATCATTAAGCACTGCAACTGTGTGTAATATACTGTAGCTGTGTTTACCAAAGCAAATTTATGGTGATTTTCTTTAAGTAACTTGAGAAATCTTTTTCAACACTCAACTTTTCTGATTTTCATAATAAAATATTTTTCTGTATAATTTGAAAAAAAAACAAAGAATAAATGTGTCTTAATTACTAAAGTTCTATAAGTATGTCTGAGAAAATAATGTGCTGTTTTTTTCAAACTCTGCTAAATGTAGGTGAACCAGTACTTTTAAAACAGTTCAGGTGTGTGAACAGGTGCTTGTAAAATGGTTTAAACAAATTTAGAAAAACTTCAGACAATTCTTTCCAGAAATATATAAGTGTGATGAGGCAGCATGACCAGGTGAAGGAGAGCGCTGGAATGTGACTAGATGCTTACTTTCATTCTCTCTGACGGCATGCACCGCAGCGCTGCATCTCCGTTTTTACACACACTAAAGTAAACGTGTTTCACCGCTCACCGCAACGATGACTGTCCCTTTTTAGGACATTGTACACATCACTCTGGTCCATCAGGTAACTGAATTTGAATCTTTTGCTGTGAATTACAGCAGAACTTTGCCCCATCTCTGTGACTCTGTGGCAGTTTCCCCTGACTGAAACTCCACACAGGAACTCATACATACAGACACACACATCATATACTCAGGGACTAAGCTAATAGTGGTTGGGTGGGTGCACACATTCAACCATTTAAAACATCTGAGCAAGTTCCTGATAACAACACACACTGATACACATTGTTAACTCCTTTATTCCTTTATTAATGGGTGGATTGTTTGGGTTTATTATGTACATGTATTTTTGTATGTCTTGCTGACTTGTCTTACCTTTTTCAGTTTCATTTCCTGGGTCAAAGGACCCGATCTCTGGGTTTGGTAGGCTTTTGTAGGGCCTGACCAAAAATCAACAATCAACTTCAACTGGAACCACCTGGCCCAGGGGAGGGCCATGTCTTATAAAAGGGGTGTGAATTCTGGTTCATGGAGAGTTGAGAGGAGTTTTGGGTTTCAGAGCATGTATTGACATTGCTGCTGGTTACCTGCTGTAAAATAAAAATAACAGCCATTTTTTCCCATTCACAAAAACCTTGTGGAGTGGTTTTTATTGGTTTTGCCTTGGACCTGTCGGTCTCACTCCGGACTGGAGCGTGACATTTGGTGTCAGAAGTGGGATCATGACCCAGAAGACAAGGAGCAAGGCTGCCAAACATTTGATGGAGCCAGAGCCAGCTGAACCTGATGTGGAAGGTAAAGACTGGGCAACTGATGATGGAGATGAGGGTCCTACCTTCCAGCCACCACGAGCTGCGTCCTCAGAGCAGGAGATGGTTACACTGCTGCGGGAGTTCATTTATGCCCAGAGGAGCAGAGAAGAAATGCTGCTTGGGGAGCTCCAAGGTTTGCGGACAGCAATGGAGGCTGGCAGGGGGTTGCCATCTCTTGCCAATGTGGAGGTTGCTGCCTCTCCTACAGGACTTCCCTTGGGTGGGCCTTCACCACTGCAGCAGCCAGCACTGCAGTCTCAGCCAACGGTTCCAGCCCTACGAAAGGACCCCAAGTTGCTACCATTCCAGTCTGGTGAGGACATCGAGAATTATTTACTACGTTTTGAACGTGTAGCAAAGACCTGGGCTTGGCCTGAGACTGAGTGGGCCTACAGATTGGTTCCTCTACTGACTGGGAAGGCATTGGAGGCCTATTCTGCCATGGAGGAGGACCTTTCTGACTCTTATTTAGATCTGAAGCAAAAGGGAGCCGGTTTAGCTCGTGCTGGTTTGCGGCGCCTTCCCTCCGTGAAACCCAGGTTCAAATCCGAGCTGCTCCCTGTTTCCTTCTCTACCTCTGTGCCGGTCCCAAGCCCGGTTGCCTTGAGAAGGTTGCGTCAGGAAGGGCATACGGCGGAAAACATTGCCAAGCTTACCATGCGACTCGTTCGCTGTGGCGACCCCTGATGGGAAAAGCCGAAAGTGAAACAACATTTAGATCTGAAGCAAGCCCTCTTGGCTGACAGAAAATGCCAGCGTTTCAGGAACACAGCTGTACCTCAGGGAGAGACGCCCACCGAGACCTACCAGCGCCTAAAGGGTCTGTATCGACGTTGGATCAAGCCAGACATCGGGGAGGTCATCATACTCGAGCAGCTGTTGAGGATGTTTCCACCGGACGTTCGAACATGGGTTAAGGAGCGGGAACCCACTACTGGCTTGGAGGCTGCAAAACTGGCAACGCAATACGTCAACGCCCGACGACCCCACGTCACCAGCACTTCACAGCGGTCATTGCGTAAGGGACATGAGGACAGCCGGCTAGAAGGTCAGAGGTTCAGAAACCACGGGACATTTGGGAATGTGGGGGCTACAAGGGTGGAGCAGCAGGCTACTGTTAGTCGGGGTGCTGTTGGGACTAATAGGTTTGGACATCAGGCTGGTTCCAGTCATGGGGAAATTATCTGCTACTACTGTCAACAGCCTGGTCACAAGGCCTCAGACTGTCCCCTTAAAAAGCCTAAACTTTCAGGTTACTGCTATGTTCCCGGTAATGATGACTCATGTAGACAAAGTACCCCGCATTCATCGTCATTTTATCCCGTTCAAGTTAATGGTACATATGTGTCCGCTTTATTAGACAGTGGAAGTTCTTTGTCACTGATTAAGAAGAGTTGTCTGTCAAATGGGGTCATTGATTATAAAAACAAGACTAACATTAAGTGTGTTCATGGGGATCAGAGATCGTATCCTACAGCAGAGGTTACTATAGCTGTTGACGGCCATGCATTTTTGTTACAGGTGGGGGTTATTGACCAACTGTCTGCAGAGTGTGTTTTGGGAAGAGATTTGCCGGTTCTCCATGATCTGATCACACAAATTAAACCTGAAATATGTGCAGTAGTTACAAGGTCTCAAACAAAAGCTGGCTTGGAGCCCCTGCCAGATCTTCACAGTGATCTGTGTGAGGATGGTTCCAAAGGCCCCAGGAAATCCCGACGCCAGCGTCGCATTGACAAAATTACAGGTACAGATGCTGATGTAAAAGTCTATCCTGAACCTGTGAGCGTTGACTGGGATATTCCAAATGATATAAGTTATTTGCAAATGTCTGATCCTTCTCTGTCTTGGTTGTATAAGCAGGTGGAGAATGGGGAGGCAAAACAAGGATCTGGATCGAGGTTTTTGGTTGAAAATGACATTTTGTATGCTACAGGGGAGGCAGGTAAACGGTTAGTCGTTCCAGTTAGTTGTAGGCCTCTCGTTCTACATCTAGCACACACATTACCATGGGCAGGACATCTGGGACAGCAGAAAACATACATGAGGTTGGGTTCACGGTTTTTCTGGCCGACAATGTTCAAAGATGTCAAACAGTATTGCTCTACATGCTCAGACTGTCAGGTCACCTCACACATCAAAGTCAGACAGGCACCGTTACACCCATTACCGGTAATTGGTACCCCCTTTCGGCGCATAGCCATGGATGTGGTTGGGCCATTAGAGAAGAGTAGCTCTGATTATAAATACATTTTAGTAATCTGTAACTACGCCACACATTTTCCAGAAGCTTTTCCCCTTCGAAGCATAAAGACACCGAAAATAATCAGTGCCCTTGTCCAGCTTTTCTCTCGAGTTGGGGTGCCAGATGAGATCATCACGGACCAGGCCACCAACTTTACCTCTGGCACCATGAAGCAACTACAGAAGGAACTTGGCATCAAAGGCATAAGGACAACTCCCTACCATCCACAGACTGATGGCTTGGTTGAGAGATTCAACCAAACACTCAAACAAATGCTGGGCAAGTTTGTGGCTGATACAGGCCGTGATTGGGACAAGTGGTTGCCTTTTGTCTTGTTTGCTTACAGAGAGGTGCCTCAAGCATCAACTGGCTTCTCCCCGTTCGAGCTGCTTTACGGGTGGCCTGTCCAAGGGCCATTAGATCTTCTGAGGAAAGAGTGGGAGGCTACCAAGAAACCAGTACCAGAAGGTATCTTGTCTTATGTCCTCCAGAACGCCTTGAGAAGTACCAGGATGAGGCCCAAGTCAATCTGGAGCGGGCTCAGCAAGAGCAAAAGTACTGGTATGACAAACGGGCTCGACAAAGAGAGTTTAAACCAGGTGAGACTGTCTTGATTCTGCTTCCCACAAGCAGCAACAAACTGTTAGCCAAATGGCAAGGACCTTACGAGGTATTGAGGAGGACTGGACCAGTGACTTATGAAGTGGCTCACCCAGACAAGGGAAAAGCATCCCAAGTCTACCACATCAACTTGCTAAAGGCGTGGAAGGAGCGTGATTCAGCTCAGGTGTTGTTGGTGCGTCAGGCCAACGAAGACGATGGTGAGTCAGAGACTAATCTGCACCAACTCTTACAGGCAAAAACACCTCGTCTGGAGCACCTGACCTCAGCACACCAACAAGCTTTGCAAAGGCTGCTGCAGGAGATGCCTGGGCTGTTTCGGGATGGGCCAGGTCAAACGACACTCATCAATCACACCATCCGTCTCCAAAGACCTGAGACTCCTCCAATGTATCAGAGGCCGTACCGCATCCCAGAACGATTGGTGGGGGTCCTGAAAGATGTAATCCAGTGGATGCTGGATCTTGGGGTTATCGAGCCATCAAGGAGTGAGTGGTCCAGCCCCATGGTGATGGTGCCCAAGAAGGATGGCTCTCAGAGGCCCTGCATCGACTTCCGAAAGGTGAATGCTGTCTCCTGTTTTGATGCCTATCCTATGCCCTGCATAGATGACCTGGTGGAGCGTGTTGGGACTGCCAAATATATAACGACACTGGGCCTCTGCAAGGGGTATTGGCAGATACCACTGGATGAGATGTCAAAGCAGTACACCGCCTTTTGTGCCCCAACAGGACTCTATCATTTCACAGTAATGCCATTTGGGCTCCATAGTGCTCCAGCGACATTCCAGCATTTGATGGATGCTTTCCTGAGGGGGTTTGAAGCCTTCAGTGCGGCTTATCTGGATGACGTCGTCATCTTCAGCCAGTCCTGGGAGGACCATCTCATGCATTTGAGAACTGTTCTGAGTGCGATTGAAGGGGCTGGTTTGACTCTAAATGCTCAAAAGTGCGAGTGGGCCAAGGGAGAGGTCCAGTACCTGGGGTTCCAGCTTGGAGGGGGTCACCTCCGCCCTCTTGTGGACAAGATTGATGCCATTCGTAATGCCCAACGCCCACGCACCAAGAAGCAAGTGAGGTCTTTCATCGGCCTTGTGGGGTGGTATTCCAACTTCATCCCTCACTACTCCACTCTCGCCACCCCCTTAACCAATCTCACAAAGAAGGGGGCTCCTAACACTGTCAAATGGACTGCTGAGTGTGAACAATCTTTTATCGCATTAAAGACTGCAATGTGCTCTTCACCTGTTCTCTGTAGTCCTGACTTCCAGAAGCGTTTCACAGTCCAAGCAGACGCTTCCGATGTTGGCATTGGAGCTGTGTTGACTCAGAGTGATCAGGGGAAAGAGAGGCCTGTGTTGTACCTCAGCCGGAAACTGGAGCCCAGAGAAGTGAGGTATTCCACCATAGAAAAGGAGGCCCTAGCCATCAAGTGGGCCCTGGAAAGTCTTCGCTACTATCTCCTGGGGCGTGAGTTTGACCTGGAAACGACCACAAAGCCTTGTCTTGGATTGGAACCATAAAGGACCGAAATGCCAGGGTGACCCGTTGGTACCTTGACCTGCAACCTTTCTGTTTCAAAATCCGGCACAAATCTGGCAAAACCAATCTGATGGCAGACTACCTGTCTCGGTGGGCCACCACGGCGGCGCCAGGAGAGGGAGGAGGTAATGTGGCAGTTTCCCCTGACTGAAACTCCACACAGGAACTCATACATACAGACACACACATCATATACTCAGGGACTAAGCTAATGGTGGTTGGGTGGGTGCACACATTCAGCCATTTAAAACATCTGAGCAAGTTCCTGATAACAACACACACTGATACACATTGTTAACTCCTTTATTCCTTTATTATTTGGGTGGCTTGTTTGGGTTTATTATGTACATGTATTTTTGTATGTCTTGCTGACTTGTCTTACCTTTTTCAGTTTCATTTCCTGGGTCAAAGGACCCGATCTCTGGGTTTGGTAGGCTTTTGTAGGGCCTGACCAAAAATCAACAATCAACTTCAACTGGAACCACCTGGCCCAGGGGAGGGCCATGTCTTATAAAAGGGGTGTGAATTCTGGTTCATGGAGAGTTGAGAGGAGTTTTGGGTGTCAGAGCATGTATTGACATTGCTGCTGGTTACCTGCTGTAAAATAAAAATAACAGCCATTTTTTCCCATTCACAAAAACCTTGTTGAGTGGTTTTTATTGGTTTTGCCTTGGACCTGTCGGTCTCACTCCGGACCGGAGCGTGACAGACTCACTTGTTCCTTTCTTAGCTCATCATGGATTACAGAAACCTGTGTCTTTATATGGCACTGACAGCAACTTGGCCCAGACTTTTGGTTCAGTACTCATCCCAAGTCAAAACTAAGTTGTACATGTCTCATTGAGTTCTGTAACAACAAAACCACAAAGCTAATGAGTAAACATTAAACACAAGATGATTCTCCCAACTAGAGCTTTTTTTTCTTTTGGTGTAGAGCTGCTGAAAGAGGCTCATGTGCTGTCAACTAGTGGTCGAGGTTTTAAGTGGAAAACAAAAGACGCTGAACTACATGTTGGTGTTGGGATCCCTCTCTGTCTTGCTGAGTGTTTGATTGCCTCACCTGCTTTAACCATTACTCAGCTGCTTTCAATCTCCTGCTTAGGCTCCAGCATATAAGCCCTGCTCCATTGTCCACTTACTGCCTGATTGTCTGTGCTCCTAACTTTTTTTGTTTTATGCACTGTGAGGGGCTGTAAGCTAGTGGGAGAGTGTGCTGCTACAACCTAATGTTGACTTGGAGCCCAATGTCAGGTGCCATCTAAACTCTTCCTCAAAATCCAACATCTGGGAAGAAATGAAGGGAAGTGGGAAACTACACACAGAGACTTAATTACAATAATTATTATTCCTCAGATATATCATTTCGAGCTTAATCAAAAACAAAAGTATATCAATTCCCAATGTCCGAATTCTCACCCTAACCCGTAAAGTGCGTTTGCCATTTGGTAGATCAGCAACTATAGACCACAATGTATTGCGACGGAACAATTTTTTGCCAAAAACATGTTTTAAATGTATTTTTTTCATCTGTTTTTATCTTAAGAAGACAATGGACTCAGAAATAATCGTCTCAAAGTGCCCATTAATTAGATTTTAACTTTGTGAAATTGCTGACGTCATATCCGCCGTTTTAAAAAAGTAGTGAGTAGTAAAAGTAGCAGTGAGCATGGTGTCCAAATTGCTTTTAAAATTCAGGGCACTGTATACTGGCGCACTATAGTTTTTTAGTCGTTATTGCTTAGGGTGGGATTTTGGACAACCCAATACTCATTTTGCAACAAAAATAATTATCAATATAAACCAACTCATGACATTCCTAAAATGTACACAACCTACAGATCCAGAATACTCACTAGCATTACACCTGTCTGCGGTTAGGAAATGAGAGGATGGTGGATGGTACATCCACATGTGGGGATGCCGTGCTAAATGTGCACTTTGAGTCATATGCTCTGCTGATGTCACATGGTGATATTAATCTGTGCCACTAGGGGGACACTGGCTCAGGCGGTCATCCAATGATCGAAGGGTCAGCGGTTCAATACCCACTACCCCCCCCCCAGTCAACTGTCGTTGTGTCCTTGGGAAAGACACTTCACTTTACCTGCCTCCAAGTAAGTGGCTGGTGTGTGGATGTGCATGAATGTCCCTGTGCCTTGCATGCCCATGCGTCGAATTGTCCTTGGGCAAAATATATCTTAAAGACACTGAACCCCACCTTGCCTCTAGTGGAAGGTTGCGAATTGGTGAATGGGTTTGTGACTGTAAAGCACTTTGGGCCTTTGAGTAAGGTAGAAAAGCACTGTACAAGTTTACGTCATTTACCAATCAACTCCAAATTGCAGTTCATTGATAACAGGCCATTTATTCTCAGCATTTATAAACTTGATAAATTTGAGAGATTGAGACACACAACTAAGTAGGAGTTTCAGATAGTTTCATGTTTATCAAAGCACAAAAAATACAGAAATAAACCTAATTTGAAACCAGTCCTAAGGCAGCATGGGAGTGATCATCATTCTGGTGGCCCTGGCTGAGTAGGGGGCAGGTCCTTTCCAGGTGCGCCAGTGAAGACCTGAAGACCAACCAATGTTCTCCCTCTCTGGATGCCAGTTACCATTCAGACTGGCAGAGCCACACTTGCTGTACCACCAGCCACCACGCTCAAACCCAGTGCATGACGCCACATAAATGTCACCAAAGAGGCAAGGGTCGCAGCCGTCATTGTCACGGTCGAGGGTGCTGAAGCCAAAGCCATTTTGGTTAATGCCGGGATACGGTCCTGTAATAGCATCACCTTAAGACAGAAACAGAAAACAAAAACAAACATGATTAATCAATGACAAACAGCAGTGTGAATAACTATAATTATATTATCACACTGTATTATTTTTAGTCATTTTTCTATGATCTTCATATAAGAATCTGTACCCGCTGTTCCGCTGTATCTGCCAACACTCAGTCTGTAGTTTGTGCTCTCATCTCCCACCCTGAAGTCTTCATACTCAGCATAAGCACTGCCGCCTTCAAAGTCCCACAGGTCCACTCTCAGTTTCCACCTCTTGGATTTGTCTTTGGTCATAGCAGAAATCTTCTCCAGACCGAGCCAGTGATCCCCTGAAGGAATCAGGACAAGCAAAGTTTATGCTGAGTATTTTACACTCTTTACTGAGAGATGATTGAACCCTGTTGTTCAGACAGTTTAAGGCACATCATAAAGATCTCATTTTTACATACATGAAGCAAATCCAAATCCATTCTTATATGCTGCCCATTCCCTGTCAAAGGCCACTGCTCCTCCGGTACGCCTCTGGATCACTGTCCAGATTCCATTTCCACCCATCTCACAGTAAGCCTGAGCAGGAGCAGATGAGATTTATTCAACCTTTTAACAAAATACATCTTAATACAGGAATGTCTCTATCTAATCTAAAGTAGTACATTTCTTTTAAGTCATCATTATTTCTTACAGTGGAAGCGTGTTGCATTCAATAAAAAAAGAAAAAGGGTAATCTTCATTCTAATTTTTTGATGTATTAAAATAAAAAAAACTGAGGTTTTTTTCTAATTTTTTTAGTGCTTTTTTAAGAACTTGAAATAGGCTAAGCATTAACCTTATCTGTGTATGAAACTATAAAATAAATGGCAATTAAAAGTTGAAAAGATGTGTCTGTGTGATAGACACGATCCGTTTTGTTTATGTGATCGTCACAATATCGCCAATCTCTTTTTTTCTTTTTTTTTTTTTTTTTTTTACTTGTCCTGTCCAACAGCTGGGCATACAGATGAGAGCTGAAGGCCTCTTGTGTTGGACATGTTTTACTTTTACAACAGGGGTTATGAATCTTCAGACAAACCAGAGGAATGTCTGAATAAACCCCTTTTGTAATACTGCATACTTATGTCTACAAGCCAACTAGTGTGAGATATTTCATTTATTCACACAAATTGTTAGTGCAAAGGTGAGCTAACACCTGTGCTCAGTTGAGTGTTTATGTTCTTCTAAATTGAATGATGGAATGTGGAAAGAAGGAGGGGGAGCAACCAGCCATCCCCACACCAAGACCCCCGCCACAGCAGCCGCGGCAGCCAGAAGCCCCCAATGCCAGGCGGCAGCAGGCAGAGAAAATCCGCCTCCCGGGCGACCACATCCGCCACCAGGCCAGGGCCACCAGGACCGCCGCGAGGCCCCCAGAGCCAGAGAGCAGGGAGGCATGGGGGAAAGAGAGCGCCGCCCCAGCCCAACCAGGAGAGCAGCCCCCCCACAGCGCCAGGAGGGCCCAACGCCGGGCCCCGCCCGAGATGGGTGCCCACAGCCCCAGACGAGCACCTCATCACCACCCAGGAGTTCTGGGCATCCCGCCGCCCCAACCCCAGGTACGGGCCAGGACCCCCCAAGGGAGACCCGCTCCGCGCTCCAGGCACCCACCCACCAGGGCCACATGTGGTCCAGAAAGGTGCAAGACAGGGGCCAGCCGCCCCTGCCCAGGAGGGGGGCACCCCAGAGAGAAGGGGGCCCACAAGGGTTGTTGTAGACGTGGCCCGACCAGGCTCGGCCATAGATGGAAATTGGCGAGGCCCTGCACCCGGCGGCAAGGACCAGAACCCACCCCGCAGGGACACGGACACCCCCGGCTCAGGTGTGATATGATCCCCGGTTTCTGGGATCCCTCTCTCTGCGTGGGGAGAGCACCGCCGGGCCCAGGAAACCGGCACCCAGGGGACACAGCCGCCGCCGCCAAGGGCCCCGCACGCCCCACCAGGGACGGGGTAGGGGACAGATGGACCTAGGTCCCACCTTCCTTGCGAAATGACTGTGTGTGTGTGTTTGTGAGGGTGTGAGGGTGTGTGTGTGTGCATGTGTGTGTGTTTGTGTTTGAATTTATATTATGAGGAGTAAAAAAAGGTGTGTGCACTAAGGGGGTGCAGTTAAAATTGGCGGGTAGGGCACTGAGGGGACATCTCCTGATTACTCACAGTGATGTCCCCTCACCCTCCCCACCAAGGGTCCCTAAATGTCTAAGGTGTGGTTAAAATTGGCGGGTAGGGTGCTAGGAGGACATCTGCTGCTTGCTGGCAGTGATGTCCAAGCACCCCCCCTACCAAGGGCCCTACATGTCTAAGGTGTACATAAAACCGAGAGAGGGGGGGCTCACTCCATACGGCAACCATGGGAGGGGGACCACTGCCCAGTAGCCCACCCCCCCAAGGCTCGACGCAGGCTAAACCCCCCCCCCCCCCCTCACCCTAATATGAGATTATATGAGGAAGAGGGTAAGTTGGGGACAGCTGGTAGACTGTCCCCCGGTGGTCAAACAGCCCCCCCCCCAGCAACGCGCCCAGGACCCCCAGCCCCGGGGCCCCATCCCCGAGGCACCGACGCCCCAGGCCCAGCACCACCCACCCCACACAGAAAGAGAAGAGCCAGAAAGCCCCCCCCCCCCCCCCCCGAGCAAGCCCAGGCCCCCAACCCCCAAGCGCCAGCCCTGTTCTCTTCTGTTCTTCCTACATACTTTATTCACAAACATTACAGGGAGAAATGTTGTGGAAGTACCAGTTAGTTATTTGTATAAACTGTTTGTGTTTGTTTGTGGTTTAATCCCTGCGACAACATTGAGCAAAAGGCATCAAAGTCTATGAGTGACCAGGACTTTTTTTTAGCTTTTAAGTGTATTACTATGTTGATTCCACACAAAAAATAACCTCAAAGTGGTCTTTTGATCCATTCACACATTTCTGAGAATTCCTCTAAAAACCTGTTCTCTGAGCACCAGCCCCTCCCAACTCATGAAAGCAAGTGGGTTCTCATATTGTGACGTCACAAAGGTTGTATCTGAATTACCGCCCTAACCCCTAACTATTTAAACCCTATATAGTGCGGCACTATATAGTTCTTAATATAGTTCTCTGAATTTTAAAAGCAATTCGGACACCCGTGCTCACTACTTTTCTCTTTCGGGTGTTGTTCATAAGGCACTTGACACGAAAACAAAGTGGCGCATTACCGCCACCACCTGATCTGGAGGCGAACTACTTCTATTTAACGCGGAGAATGACACCTATTTGTCAAAGTAAAAACATAATAAATATGAACATTTTACGAAGACTATTTATGAATCTGCTGTGTTTTGATCATGGAAAACGTGGCTGATTTATAAATAATAAAATTACAAACACATTGGTGTTGATTTAATGTATTTGTTCAGAAATAAACCCTCAAGTTGTTACTTCATGGCAATATTTATTTTTTATTTTTGTGCCGCTGAACGATTTACGGGCTTTTGCGAGGAGGCATTTTTTTTCTGTAGTTTTCTCTTCTACCTTACTGAAAATGGCTTTATATATAAAATCTGTCGGTGTTCCTGTTGGCAATAATTCAACAATTCACAGTGTAGCAAGGAGAAGCAGACGTCTCAGAAGATTTCCTCTGGATGCCCTGACCAGACATGAACAACTTGTGAGTTAAACTTAACGTTTTTTAGTTAAACTTAACCATTTGTTACTAATTGTGCTCAAGGTTACACAGTCTGCTGAGTAACAGTTTAATGTTCTTTTTCAACATTGGATTATGAGTTGTATAGTCTAACTACATGAAACACTTGTGAGTTCAAAGTTTAGTATTTTTTATTCAGAGTCAAACCATCTCACTTGTTTTGAACAAAAATACTTTTATTTGTAAAAATTTATATAAAAATCCAAAAACCAGGCAAAAAAAACATGAGATTTTCCAGCATTCAAAAATACTTCATAAACTAAAATGTAAGACATCAAAAATAAATAGAAACATTCAAAAAATAAGATTTAATTTCCCCATTGAAATAATTAATGTTGAACGTCTGTTCCATGTCTCTACTGCTTTGCCAACATAAAGGTTTCTGTCCTGGCCCTCTATGCTGACGCTCAGTCCGACACACGACCGGATATCCGGTTGACCCGCAGGACCATTGAGCATCTGGTGGAGCAGCTTTGGGTTCCTCACACTCTGTGGGGGGGCACAGGAGACTGAGGTCCTGGTGTTCCTTTTCTGGCTGGCGTGTGGCACATCTTACGGTGTGGTAGCCAGGGCCTTTGATATGCCAGGGTCCACTGTGAGGGACATTGTCCACAGGACGGCAGACCGCATCCTCCAGCTGATGAGCAGGGTCATCCAGCTTCCCAGTGGGAATGACTATCATAAGTCACCTCTGGTTTTTTAGCAGCTTGCTTGGTCTTCCACCTTCCAAAAGGTCACGGGGAGCATCGATGGCTGCCACATAAGAATAAAGCCCCTAAAAGAAAATGCAGCTTGTTATTTTAACAGGAAGCTTTTTTATTCCATTAAAATGCAGGCTGTATGTGACTATAATGCCAAATGTATAGATATTTTTGTTGGGAATCAAGGATCAGTCCATAATTCACAGGTTCTACGTAAAAGCCCAATTTATGTAAATCAAACAAACCCACCTGAAGGATCCTTTTGGGTGATGGTGGGTATCCCTGCATTGCTTATCCCATCATGCTGCTGACACTTTACAGGGAACCCATAAGGAATGTGGTTGAGGCCCGTTACAACCAGGGCACACTCTGTGGTGGAGAGAGCATTTGGCATTATGAAGATGAGGAGGAGAGCAATATTTCTGGGGGCACTGGAAGTAAAACCAACCTTTGCAATGAAAATCATTGCCTGCAGTTCAGTTCTGCACAATCTGTACATCAGCAAAGGGGACTGCTTGGAGCCACAGATGTTGAGCCACACCAGGAACCAGTAGGACGGGTAAAGTGGCATCCGTCTGCGAGGACAAATCTCTGCTTTCCTTTCAGCTCTAACTGTGTCACACATGACTCTGGAGGAACACAATTATTGTTAACATATAATGTTAACATATAAAACGAAATTCAAAATATGTACATTTGATATTTATATGAAAACCCTTTTGAGATTGTTCAAAATGGCTCAGATTTAAATAATACATGTAAATAATTCATTTTTTTCATGCATTTATTAAACTAATTGGAAAAACAACGGCAACGTTACATTTTTTTTAACAATATTTTCAACTCAATTAAGCTTAACAGACACTCCTGTTGCTCTTCCTCCCTTCTTGCTTTTTCCTCCTCTCCTCTGGCTCTTTCAACAAAAACCTTTACCCCAGTATGACAATGATTAACCGTTTATTAACAAATGAAGACAAATCTGATCATGGTCAAGTGTATCTTTACTCCCATCTGGCACGAGCTTTCTCCATCCGCAAATGGATCAGATTTTCCTCATCCTCGTCTGTCCCAACATATATAACACATTTAAAACACATTTAAAACATGTGTTAATAATTTATGACTAAATTTAGAAGTCACTGCTTTTTGATGTAATATCTAGCGTTTGTTTTTAGCCTTCGGCACTAATTCGTGTTAGCTTTAGCATTACCGAAATTGATGAGCTTGTAGGTTGTCGATTGAGGAATATAACATATTAAACACATCATCTTACGTATTTACAAATATATTTTACAACAGATACTTGATACTTTTTAATATACTTACATGTTGTCTTCCTTGCGCAACCTTCCGCCATTTTCGCATAATTCAAACGCAATGCATTGTGGCTCATACGCATTGCATTCTGGTCCGAACGCAGTGCATTCTGGTCAATATTCGCCAATCGAGTGAGCATCGATCCACACTGGTTTTTCGTAGAGAATTCTGGAAAATTTCTAGTGCACACGATTTTTGAACTGTAGATTCGGACACCCCTACAAAATGGCGACCGCACTATATAGCGCACTATATAGGGGTTAGGGCGGTAATTCGGACACAGCCAAAGTGAGTAACAGTCTCTTCCAGAAAGAGTCGGCACTGCTAGCTCCGCACCCAAGCTAACACACACACACTTTGCGATGATCGGCTAAATGTTTTCCTTCTATGTGCATAATATGCACATCCATCTTAGCCAAAGTTTGGATGTAGTTTGTTTTCGTGGGCGAAACGCAGACATGCTTTCAAGGCCGGCTCTATGTTGACGGCATGAAATGGGCGGCACCCACAAGGAGAAAAAGGCGGAGCCTCAGAGATTGAGTTGTCATACTTCTGTGTAGAAAAAATGAGCAGTGAAAATGACTAATATTAAAACAAAAGTAATTGTGAACATCTTGTTGCTCAGACAGTTAAACTGTTTTCTGCTGTTTTTATGTAAATTGATCTTGCAATTAAAATGATGCAATGAAATGCTTCAATACTTTTTTAAGTTGAGCAGTCTGCAATCCAATTAATCGCACTCAAAAATGTAATGTTTCTCAGCAGTCATCATTTTGAATCATTTTAACAAGATTATTGAATAGTAGAAGTTAATAATAACAAAACCGTATAGAATAATAAGTTCCAAAACTGCTTCTTTCCTGTGTTAATTGACAGATTCAGTGACTTTTTCTGCAAACTGATTGACGTTCTTGTCTAAATTGAAGGAAGTGAAGAAAAGAAGGCAAACTGCAATAAGAAGTTATGTTTGTTACCTCAAAGCTGTAGTTGAATCCTCCAGGTTGGATGTTATAAACCCCACTGTCTCCATTTGGTGAAAAAGTCTGAATGTATGAACAATCAGGTGCTGCACCTAACAAGAGAAGACAAAACTATATAATAAACAGTTTCTAAACAATAAAGGGAAGAAGCATTGACATGTTCCTTACCTGCATTTACTGATCCACTCTTTATTAATAGAAATACAGAAAAACAAGAAAGGATGAGTCTTAATCTATGGATCAACAGTTATTTACGCGGCATAAGTATTTAGCTTTCTTTACCCCAGTCTGCATGGAGAAGATCATGAGGAGAGCTAACATGAGTCCAGACCAGTCGAGGAGACCTCCCATCTTGACCTGAGTTTAGGAGAAACACGTCTGTCTCACATGTTACAGATCAAACTTTACTCACTGACACTTGATAAATAACGAATCTCCTAACAGAATCGTCTTCTATAAACGTAATAATGTTTAGTTGTCGCCAATGAAGGCTGTTTCCTGGAATGCATACCTGTTTACTGCTTGAGTCGCAGCTCAAAGTCTCAGGACTAACAGTGCCACACCTCCTTCCTCGTCACTGTGAATGCCGTCATTCCTGTTAGGTCAGACTCAGAGTGAGCATTTGTTGTCATAGACTCATGTGCTATGAACTGGTCATCTCTGACCACTCCTGTAGTTATTAATTTATTTTTGGTGAAAAGCTGTGGAAAACAGAAGTCAATGGGGATTGCGGCCTTTTAAAACCAGCCTCTAGAGGTCATTTGAGGAACTGAAACATTTGATTTTGTCGTGTATCAAATTCAGGAACAAGGGATTGGGGGGCTTAGTGTTTCATTATATAACACATTAGTTGGTGAACACAGACAGTTTAAAAACCCAATCCAATGAAAGTGGGTTTTTGCTCTTTTTAACATTTTATTGTAGCATTTTTCTCATTATGGAGGACATGTATAAAAGAATTTAGGATTAAAAATATGTTTCTGAGTTGTTCTTTTTCAAATCATGTTGGATCAGGAGCAGATGTTTTTCACTAAAAACTCATTACAATTGGCAGTGTGTCATGAATCATTCAGATAACACTGATGCAGTGTTGTTGAGATATTATGCTGTTCTCTGTTCACATTTTAACTTCATTTATGTCTCATATTGATATTTACTAGAATAAAGTGTTTAGTTTATCTAATTTAATGAAGGAAGGCACTAATGTAACTTGTGAAGTTGGGAAACTAAGGATTAGACTCTAGAAGATAAATTATGACAAAGAAATAATAAAACTGCATATCAAAAGTTAACAATGTTTTTTAAGAACGGATTGCATTAAAAATAAACCCTTTATTGAATAAGTTGGATTTCTTGATCATTGAGATGAAGCAAAAAAGCCCTCAATGTCTCACAAGACACAAAAATGGTGGAAAAAACCTACAAAAATGTTCACTGTGCTTAGAAAATTGGTGTTTACAGGATACGGGTATAGTTCAGAAGTGAACCCTTGTTTTCCAATTTACATCCTTTTCTAATTGATTTCCAGTTAAATTTAGAATTTGAAAAGAACCTGTTTAGATGTGCTGTAAGGACCTGTAATGTGAGCAGAACATACAAGGACTTTATTAGGAGAAACTTTAATACAGCCAACCCCAAATCCAAAAGGTGTCCTTTAGTAACATTCAAGGAGCCTGTAATGGGAAAAGAGCATGAAGAATCCCGAGTGCATGAAATGACAATGTCCTCAAAGAGCTGTTTAGCAGCACTGAGAAAATATGTATGAGTATGAACAAAACTGTTGTTTTATAACAAGATTTGGGAGAAAAAACAGGTCATGGCAGATCTATGGAGCTAAATCTGCTTTTTTGTGAAACTGCAACAACTTAACACATGAGGTGATAATTCCCAAATCAGCAAAGATTTCAGGCCATCAACTATTTCTGGTCTGTGGTGACATACTAAGATAATGCAGGATAAACAAAGCAAGACAAGGCCCTGATTAAAGAACCTCCTCAAGAACAGGGAGATCATTTTATCATCATTGAATATTACAGATATTTGTATGGTTTCCCCATGCATGCATGGGCTTTCTCCAGCTTTTTATCACAGTCCAGAACATGATTTGTGGATTAATTGCTCTAAAGCAGGGGTGGATAACATTTTTAACTCGTGGGCCACAAAGGGTTCTAAAATTTAAAAGAAAGGCCAGACCAGGAGAAGATAGATGGAGTGTTTTGGTAATCCACAAAAAAGAAAAAGAAAAAAGAAATAACATGGAATCAGAACAAAAACATACTTTAACTTTCATTGCAAAGTAATATATGTATTTCAAAACAGAACATTTTGGGAGTTTTTTTGTTTTCCTATTTAGTGCCAGTTGGACCAATTAGTAGTTGTCCCTCAGAGAAAAACGCAAATGTAAAGAAAAATGCTGTGTTCATGTGGTGTTCGAATGATCGGAAAAATCCCTGTCTCAAACAAAACCAACACATTTTTCAGCACCACATACAGTAAAGGCAGGATAGTTTTGTGCCCCTAAACAAAAGTTAATGTATTTGTGATGCACCATCACTACATTTACATGGAAAATAAAACATTAATGAGGATTATCAATATAAATTATACCAGCCAGATTAAATAGTTTAAACGGCCCGGGTCGTAGTTTGCCCAGCCCTGCTCTAAAGTGTCCCTAGGAGTGCATGTGTGAGTGTGTGTGGCCGTGAGTGTGTGTACCCTAAAACAGACTGGTGACCTTTTCAGGATGTACCCCACCTTCACCAAACAGTATAGGGATAGGCTCCAGCAACCCCATGAGGATGTAGCAAATGTGTAGCCCACATTTGGCCCACGTAGAGGAGGGCACTTGCTACCACAGACTGATCAAACATGCAGCAGCTTGAAGCAGATGTTAAATGAGCACAGCCTACAAAGGAAGTACAGCCTGGACTACCTCTTCTTGTAAAGGTGGTCTGTATTGGTGGTCCAGTCCAGCTTGTTATTCAACATGACCTCCAGCCTGTACCATCTCCACGCTGTCACCCTGAATGTGTATGGGCTGAGGTGTTGGAACCTTTCTCCTGAAGTCCAGAACCATTTCTTTGGTCTTCAGTTGTAGCTGATTCTTCCTGCTCCAGGCCACAAAACTTTCCACAAGCCACCTGTACTCCCCCTTTTTGCCCCGTTTCACTGTCAGCTCTGTATTGGTTTTCGAGAAAATAATTGTTCTTTTTGTTAGATCAATATAGAAACAATTGTTTTTTGAATGTATATATATTTATAGTTTTTGAGAGGATTTTTTGTTGGTGCTGTTCAAAGTTTCACTTTCCTATTCTCGTTCAATAACAAAATCACATCGTATTATTTGGAGTGATTTCTGGTGATAAATTATTTGATTTGGCATTTAATACTTTATTAATACCTGGGAACTGTTTCATTCACATGAGCGGATTCTTAAAAATCAAACCATTATTTAATACATAAAGAGGTCTGTTTATATTTTACATCACAATTAAGTTTATGAAATACAAAGATGCAAGAAAACCTATGTATTAGATTACATTTCAGTTTTTTTTTATCTTTATTATTCTTTCATGTTTTGCTTCTTTTCATGTGCATATTTGTGTAATCTTTTGAATTTCTTATTAAAAAAATTAAAACAAAAAAGTTCTCCTAGACAAACAAAATGTTTTTAAAGCTACTGCCACCTATAGATGGAGGATGGAATTACTGCTTACAAATAATCTCACCCTTAATTTATTGCTAGTGGGATTTAACTCATTTTTATATTTAATCTTCACTTTTACACTTTGCGTGTGTCCATTTCTTTTTTATTCCAGTTTTTCTTAATGTTACAAATTGATTCCATGCTTTGTTTTTTACTGTGGAGACCGCAAAGCGCTTTCATAGAGACACACCATTCACTTTGTGTAGTTTTCTTTACAGATTTATTTCTGACCAAAAAAAGATCAAATGGTGGAACCAGCCAGCAGAAGCATCCATGTGCACGTGCAATTTATCAACACCCTAACTATAAAAGGGACCGTTTGTTGCTGAAATTGGGGCAGAACCACCATGGGGGCAGGATTCATGTTGACACAACATAAACATGACACATCACTGAACGAGATCATCATTTTTGAAGATTATTTTTACCAAGTTACTGGAATTTTATACAAATCAGCCACTATCACTAAAACTGAAGTTGGCTTTGTCTTTGATTAGTCAGACAGAAAACATCTTCCTGAGAGGAGAAGCAGCTCAAAGGCTTTAACCCCCAGGGAGCTCTGACACATACATCCTACACCCATGAAGCACTTGAGGCTTCACTTTCTGAGCTTCTCTGAACCAATCAAAGGAGACCTCCTCACCATCCCAGACTGCTTTGGCTACAGAGGAGGATCGCCTCTGGAGGGGTTCACTGCAGTGATTTACACTTTAGTGACACCTTCATTTTTCACATCTGTCATAGTGTTTGCTCTCTTAAAACAGATTTCACGTCTTTAGTGATTTAAACTGGCAGAACCTTCTTTACTAAATTACTTAAATCTTGCAATAAAACTAATTGAAAAGCCACTTTTGGCTAAAAAACGTCAAACTTCCTTAAAGGAGAGTTGATTCCTAGGTTGACTTTGTATTTTCTGAGCAAAGCTGGTTTTGCTAAACCTTTTTCTGTCAAATAAAGCTTTAGTTCTGTCATAGGTGCAACCTGGAACATCAAATCATGGATGACAGCGGCTGCCTCAGACACGCCTGGAGCAGCTCTGACCTCCCAGCACGCCGTCTGTACTACACTGTGATAAAAACACAGCCGCTCGCCGCCCCTCCTGCCCAGAAGCAGCATCCTGTCCTAAGTCTGGTCTTCCAGCTGCACAGCAGATGACAGGAAAGTGGTGAAAACAGTAAAGGATTGTGGGTGTTATGTGCACCACCTGGACACACCTGTGGAGGGGAAAACCCGCTCCATTACAACTGCGACAGCTGGAAGAACAGCTTCACAGACCCCACTATTGACAGACTTCCTGTTTCGTTCCAAACCAAAAACAAAATGTGCAGATTTTTTAAAAAAAACTTTTCTTCCTTTTCTTGAAATTTGTCTGTTTTGTATCCTCTTCTGACATTTTTTTAGTGTTGCCATGGTTACATGCTGTTGTTTCCTAAATGAAGCTGACCTGAAAGCCGTCAGCCGAGACGATGACAGGAAGTGTCTTATTTTCTGTCCAGTTCAGAGCTAACTTCCTGGCAGAGCCCCCCCTCTGCTGTGGGTCTTCATGTGGCGGGTGAGGTTGGAACTCTGGGTGAAGCTCTTATCACATTCCGAGCAGGAGAACGGCCGCGACCCCGTGTGAATCACCAGGTGACTGGTCAGGTGAGAGCTTCGACTGAAACCTTTACTGCAGAACTCACAAAAGAACAGCTTCTCTCCCGTGTGGGTGGTAATGTGACCTGTGAGGTGCGACCTTTG
Source organism: Oryzias curvinotus (assembly GCA_023969325.1). Taxonomy (NCBI): domain Eukaryota; kingdom Metazoa; phylum Chordata; class Actinopteri; order Beloniformes; family Adrianichthyidae; genus Oryzias; species Oryzias curvinotus. The sequence continues at coordinate 79,879 of JALJSC010000104.1, forward strand.
GCTGAACGTTTGACCACATTCCTCGCAGGAAAAAGGCTTCTCGCCGCTGTGGGTTCTCATGTGAGACCCCAGGTGATGACTTTGACTGAACCTCTTACCGCAGAGCCTGCAGGAGAACATCTTTGCCCCTGTGTGGGTGATCATGTGGGTGGTGAGGTGAGAACTTTGACTGAAACTTTTGCAGCATTCTTTACAGGAATAAGGCCGTTCTCCAGTGTGGACTCTCATGTGACACTTCAAGCTGTGCACAGCCGTGTAACTTTTCCTACACACTTTGCAGGAATATCTCCTTACGGTTTTTCTCACATGATTTCTGTCATTTATGATCGGTGGCTCTGCAGCTGATGACGATGCTGCTTCTTCATCCTGACCAACACTGAAGCTCTGAGTCTGAAGCTGCGGATTGTTAAGATCTTTTTCTCTGAGCTCATTTTCCTCATGCAGAGTCACCATCAAGATATCAGCCTCCTGCTTCAGACCAAGATGATCTTCATCCTGGCTGATGCAGATCTCCTCCTCTTGCTCTTTGATCTGACGAGCGTCTGATTCCTCCCGCTTCCCGCTGAACTTCCTCTCCTGGTTCCTCAGATCACTCTGAGGGAGAACTGCAGGAAAAACCATCATTATGGTTTTATAAAACTTTTTAAAACAGCCTAGGTGGTGCAGCGCAAGCAGTTTGTTTGTTGGTGCTAGAGTTAATACCCTCCAAGCGTTATTAAGACATTTTTTTTTACGGTTTTATTTGTCGTCTTAATGCTTCAGATAATGATATCATTTTAACTCTCACCAATGTAAAGCACAGCACTTCTAGATACCAATCCCCTATTTGGAGGTTTTGGTACGATCGTCTTTTTTAAACTTTTAATTTTTTCATTTATTTTTTTAAGTCAGGAGTTTTAGTCTTTTTGATACCTGTTTTTTTTTTTATTGTTCTTATACTCTTATCTCATTGTTTTCATATTCCTATGTCACTGATTTTTATACTTTTATGACATTGTTTTTAGTTAATACTTTTTATGTCATTTTTCTTACACCTGTTTGAGTGTTCTGTTTTTATCATTAAGTCTTTTATATGTTTTGTGTACTTTTGTGGCAAATAGATCTTCAGTCTGTAATAAAGCTTATCTATGTATAATTTGTCAAATAAATATTTAAAAAGTGCAGAAGAAAAGACAACATTAGAGAAAACAGAGTTAGAAGAAAAAATTATCTATGTCAGCAATAAATATGTCGGTTTCTCTGCAAATCCTCCAGAAACTTCAGGATTGAAGCCTTTAATTTCAACAAAGGCCCCAAAAGCTGCAGAAACCTGCTGACCTGACGAGACACAGATTAGTCCTTAAAATAATGCAGCTTCCAGGGCACATTAGGGCTGCACCATCTGAGGAAAACTTGCAATATTAGGGATCAATATTGCGATGACGGTATCACTTGTGATACATGAACAAAAGAACGAACGCATCCTTTCCATTTTACTGCAACACTTTTATTTAAATAGAAGCCAACATGAATTAGACAGGGAAACACAAAGAACAATCATCTAGCTTTCTGCTGGTACTGACCAAAACTAATGTGGACAACAATTCAGAACAATGTAGGTAGTTTATGTTTGGGTTTATTCATTTTCATTCATCTTCTAATCCGTTTTATCCCTTTTGGGGGTCACAGGGCTGCTGGAGCCTATCCCGGCCACTTGTGGGCGAAGGCAGGGGATGTCCTGGACAGGCCGCTAGTATGTCATAGGTGTATGTTTGGGTTTATTCAAAATGTAGAAATGTTTGCACACATGCATAGACAGAGAAACAGATGTGGGTTTTGTGTGTTTTGGTTTATTCAAAAACTGTTTCTCTGTCTATGCATGTATGTAATCATTTCAGGTAGCCATTTATCCCTGTCTATGCTGTTTATTTGCGATCTGGGTATCGCACAAGCTGCAGGGTGGGGCAGTGGTTAGCCCTCACAGCGAGAAGGCCCTGGTTCCGATCCCAGATGGGACCTTTCTGTGTGGAGTTTGCATGTTCTCCTAGTGCATGTGTGGGTTTTCTCCGGGCACTCCGGAGGTCCAAGACCACGCTTGGTTGATTGGTGGTTCTACATTCCCCCCCGGGAGTGAAAGTGAATATGTGGTCATGTGGTCCTGCAGCAGACTGGCAACCTGTCCAGGCTGTACCCAACCTTCTCCCAACAGGAGCAGAGGCGGGCTCTGATGACCTGACGTGACCCGGAAGAGGTTACACCAGGTTACAGGGTTTTTTTTAAAGGCCAAAGCTATTTCTTTAAAACCCTTTAGTAAGGGAACTTTTCCTGACCGTTTTCTCTTCAAATTATGCCAAAATGATGATTAGGTTTATTACATATGTTTCACTGGAAAAGGAAAATTGAGCGATTTAAGTGAAATAATATATTGTGCTTAGATAACAAAATATTTTCCCCAAACATATGTGCAAGATTAGTTTATAGATCATTCTAACAGATAGAGACTAAAACAGGGAATCCTCAAAAAGACATTTTCTCCATCTCCCTGACAGAAGAGCACCATTTACAAACAGGGGGGAAGCCCTTAAACAGTATAATATTTTCCTGGACAATATCTATGTATAGTTTTAAAAATAAATTGTTTGACTTTATTTTTAATAATATACTTATTGGTTATTAAAAATATTGTATTTCATTGACTTTTTCTCAAGTAAGGCCACATTTACATACAGAGATTGAATAGTTATCTGAGTCCTAATAAAAAAAAACTGTTTGTAATATTCCTATCAATTAAGCCGATTTCCCCAATTGAAATCATAATTTGTGTTACATTTGGACATTCACGTTTTAAATGTTGTGTCAATAAATGTAGCTGGAGTGAAGATACCTGTGGGTTTCTGCTGAAAATGTGGGTTCATCATGACATCCAGCAGTCTGCGCTGCCGGCTGAGCTCCTCCTCCAGCTTAAAGATGGTTTGCTCCACGTGAGTGAAGATTTCTTCCGCAGCGGCGGTTAACCGCTCACAGATAAACTCTCGGAGAGACTGAACTGAAGACATTTTCACTGCAGCTGCTCAGATTTTCACAGCGAACTCCGCCGTCCTCTGCGGAAAAGCTAATGCTGCTAATACCGTTCTGTTTACACTCCCATGATGCATTGCTCCGGTCAAGGAAAGCAGCCATTGGTTGAGGTGGTCTGTAAACTTCCGGGTGACTCCGGTCTCTCGTTTTTTTTTTTTCTTTTTTTTTTTTTTTTTTTCTTTTCTTCATTGACACATCCACACAGTGATGCAAGGCACAGCTCTCCACAAAAACATATATAAGAATGTAAAAATCTTTCAGCAAATATTAAATTTCAAGGCAATCAACAATCTGGACCCTAGATCAGTAAACATTCTGTAATAGACTTACTAATGTCATCAATAACAGGATAACAGTTCTAAATACATTTCAATGAGGATAAATACAGTCTGACTTCATTTTTAATGAACGGGAAATTCGGCCAATCTTTTTTCCATTTTTTTAATGAATATGATATTTTCCCCAAATCAGGAGGATGTTCACTAATGTTGTTGTCTCTTTTGACAACGTACTGTTATAAAGCAAAATATCTTCTGTGAATTGTATGAGGTTAATTTTCTGACTAAGCCACTTGTGAAAATCTTGCCAGAAGCTTTGGATCACTGGACATGAAAAAATAGCTGTCTGATTGTTTGTGGGGCTGTATGACAGAAATCACACGGATCAACCTCAAGGTCAAATCTACTTCTAAACGTCTCTGCTGCTGGATAATATAATTGTTTATCATTTTGAATTGCATTTCTTTAATCTTGGGGACTACGGGCCATTTTGTGAATTTCCATAGTTGAGCACCCGATGTGACAGGTGCCTCAGCTATTTTATATTTAACTTTTCTATTAAGGTCAAGGTATAATTGACCTTTAAAGGATTTGTTTAGATATTTATTATTACATTTTTTTGAGTGAGTTTTGTTTCGCCTATTACTAAATTTGGTAGTTTAACTTAAAAATTGGCAGACAATATTGCATTTTTTCTTAAATGTATTAAAGTAATTTGAATTTCTCTGCAATTTTTTTTAAATCCCTTGGTTGAACATTATATATCATATTGCCTTATAAAGTAACTTAATTGAAGAATGTCTCCATTCGAATCAAGAAGATCGCGTACATAAATGATCTTGTGGTCAAACAAATTCTGATTGAACATTGTCTTCCGTTTGTGGTCGTTACTCTGTTGTTCCACAGGGTGGCGCAGTGAGGCGTAAAATTATGACTACATCTCATTTTCCAATGGAAAAGTACTTGTCTGAAATTCTGAAAGTTTGGAAATTTCAAAGTCACATCTCAACAAAAAATCTAATCCACCTATTTTTTTTACGATGTTTTTGGAAATATGAAACCGTATTGAGTCAGGATTAGCTATAATTCTTTTAACCATTTTATTCTAAAAGTTCCAACCATTGATTCAAAATCAATTCTCCATACCACCCATATTTTATTCCTTAATTAGTTGAGATTTTCGGATGTAATGGGTCTTATTTTCCAATCTCTCGTTGGTTAGCTCCAGCTGCGCACATCGCGTGAAAGGGGCGCGTGCAAAGTGCTTATTACCCAGTCAAACGCACTTGAAAATTTGGTATTTGTTTTTGTTTCTTTTTTTCTTGCACGTATTGATTTATGTTTTAAATTTGAGAGCATTTTCAGTAACACATTATCAACTTCAGGTTAATCTCATTTAAGAGCATAGTAACGTTCCAGCTGATTTGAAGAGATGTGGCAAGAACTTGACTTTATTAGCCAAACGGTTGATCTGTGGATATTTTCAGTAAAGATAGGATAGGATGAACAGTCCTGAGAAACCGTGCAAACAATCATGTTTCCAGTGGGTTCACACAAAATAAAGTTGTAAATGTTGTTACACATTTAACAGAGAACTTTTTGATGATGAAATGTCAAATAGCATTTTCTTTATCATTTTAATTAAGTGACAGAATGAGCAGTGTTGAAGACAAAAAAGTAAAAGCGGCTTGGCGGATTGCTTTTTCCATTTAAATTTGAGTTAATGAATGCAGCTTTATTTTGAAACTGAAAAAGCATTTCTGGCATTGACTTTTAGTTTCAGTTATAAGTGATGTTGGAGATACCATTTGGCAAAAGATTTCCTGGATCCATTTTAAGTCAGTGAATGGAATCAATCAGAATGAACAGATATTGACAATGAATCAAATCGTCAACCACTAATTATGATATGAATCATTAGGGATTCATAAAGATGCAGGCGAGCTGACGGAGGCCAGAAACCTCAGACCCCACAAGTGCTGAGAGGATATAAGGCTGAAGATGGAAGAATTTCCGAGACAAAATTATAAAAAAAATATTTTATTTTTCCTTTAAAAAACATTACATGCAACATTAACACAGAGGCAGCTTTGAAGCTCTACGAGAAGAAAAAGAAAAACTTCCACAAATAAAAATAATTTTCTATCAGCTTATAAGAAGTTATGAAATTCTGCCTGAAATTAAGATTTTAACTACTACAGATAGGAGCAGTTCATACATTTTCAACAGCTGCTTTTAAGCATTAGCACGAGTTTAAGGGCTTGCAGGAAATGTTCACGTTTGTGTAGTGCTGCGTTCACGCCAAACGCGATTCACGCCGCGGCCGTCCTCTGATCACGTTTGCATGCTGACTTAACATAAAACTGGATGCCCCTGACACGCAAACCGCCTTTGGTGTAAACGCAGCTTAAAAAGCAGAATCCCACGCGGCTGTGCTAAACGTCTACGTCTGTCGTAACCACTGTGACATCATTGGGAAGCGGCAGAGACGCTGTCGTCATGGCGATGCGATCAGGGACATGGAAACTGTTCTGAGGATGACACCTGATGTCCAAGAGGATGAACAACAAACAAGTCTCACCGACAAACACATGTGACCTGCCCAGAGCGCCAAAAAGAGATCGTAAAGAGCAGCTATCTGCTGATGTCATCTTCTGTGCCGGCGTGTTTCCTCACATGACCGGTCAGATGCTCTCTTCTGCTGAAACTTTGGAAGCAGATGTGGCAGGAGAAGGGCTTTTCCCCCGTGTGGATGATGGTGTGCCGGTTGAGATGAGAGCGTCTGGTGAAAGTTTTACCGCACACGCCACAGGGAAACGGCCTCGCTCCGGAGTGCGTTCTCATGTGGCTCCGGAGGTAGGAGCTGTGGCTGAAACTTTTGTGGCACTGGATGCAGAAGAAGGGCCTCTCTCCGGTGTGGATTGTGATGTGGCGCCTCAAACTCTTCGCAGTGGTCAAACTTTTTCCACACAGTTTGCAGAAAAACGTTTTGCTTTTCTGTTTCTTCATTAGAGTCTTCTTCTTGAAGGTTTTTCCAAAAATGTCGGCGTTTTCCGCCATCATCTCAAAGCGGGGATCACACGGACTTGTTAACATGTGAGAGCTGTCCTCCACTTTGATGTCTCTTCCAAGTCTGCTGCTCTGAGGTTCTGTCTCTCCATCTGTGGTTGATGTTGATGCTTCCTGCTGGTCTTCTTCTTCTTCTTCTTCTTCTTCTTCTTCTTCTTCTTCATCCTGACCATCAATAAAGCTCTGAGTCTGGAACTGCTGATTGTTAGGATCTTCTTCTATGAGCTCATTTTCTTCATACAAAGGAGTCACCATCACAATATCATCCTCCTGCTTCAGACCAAGCTGATCTTCCTCCTGGCTGATGCTGATCTCCTCCTCTTGCTCTTTAATTTGTGGAAGTTCTGCCTCCTCCTGGTCCTCAATGGACTTCCTCTCCTGGTTCTTCAGATAATACTGAGGGAGAACTGCAGAAACAAAGAAACACAAGATCAACTTTTAAACCCGTGGAGGTATCTTTACCTTTCAAAGCAGTTTCATTCTAAACGATGGAGGTGCTATTAAGCAAATGTCATATTAGTGCCTCTTTGTCAGACTTCCTAGTGAATTTCATCTTTCTACAGCCACTAGGGGGCAGCAGCACATCAGAAAAACATGCAGAGTAACATGCAGAGAATAAATGTTTAAATAAAAACTGTTGCAAAACATAAGCAGAAACACCCAGAATGTACTGGGGCCTGTTTCAGAAAGGAGGTTCAACCAACTCTGAGGTTGAACTTGAACTCTGAGTTGGTCAATCGGGAGATTAACAACTCTGAGTTTTCTGTTTCAGAGAAGCTGATCGGAGTTAGGTTAATCAACTCTGAGTGGACTGAATCGAAGTTGAGCGTGCGCACCGCGACCATAAGAAGCCATTATCAATGGAGCGCAGATATCACGAGTCACCATGGCAACCGTGGAAACAAAGAGGTCTGCATATTTTTCTCCAGCTGAACTTGACGTGCTGCTGCAGAGTTACAGTGAATATGAGCACATATTCCAGAAGAAAAGCAACACCACTGCATCTGCAACACAGAGACAGTTAGCGTGGGAAAACATAGCTGCTCGAGTTAATGCAGAAGTTTGCATTTAAATCATTGTTATAAAATATTGGCTGTAATAAATAACTTTTTAAATAGCGTATGGTGTGAAATTAAAAAATGGCGATATTTCGGTGTACTTTTGAAGTGTTATTCCTGGTGTAATTGCATGAAATGCTGCATAGTGTACAGAACCAATCTGGGGGAAAAATGCATTTAACGTCGGTAATGTTTAGAGGACTTTTTTGTTAACCTTCCCCTCTTGCAAACTTTGGTCAGTTTAATATTAATACATGCAATTGTGTTTTTAAAAGTGAACTTGTGTCTACTGTTGAACCTTTCGCTGCGCGAAGACTTCTCCTTTCTCCATTTCCTTCAGGGCCGAATGGAATTCTCCTTCGGGGTTCACTTCCCGTTCAAAACCCTCAACCTCCAGAGCGGATTAAGAATGACTCCAAAACAGTTATTCTGGGAATGACACCTTCTCTTTATTTAACTAAGTGCTCCGTCCTCCGAACACACAATATACACCACGCACACACCTCCGCTCCGTGCTCACCCCCCCCCCATCTGCACCTGCACTCGCCCCTCCCTTTGTCTCTCGTGGATCGCACCCCGCTCAGCACACACACGCTGCAACACTACCCTTGTATTGATCAAGTGGTATAGGTGTATATGGGACTAAGAAAGTAAGCAGTGCTAGCAAATTGTGTTTCCAAAAAGTAATTGTTACATTAATCTAATTCAATGTCCCTGATTTCATTTTCATGTAGATGCAATCCTGCAGGAATTAAAAGAACATGGCAGCAGCTAAAAATGAAGTATAAAAACATAATTCAATCAGGTCAAATGTGAGCATGTCATGATGTAGGCTTTGTTGACAATATTTGACATATGAAACATCTACATAGCAATATCTAATGTTGTTTTCATTGTATATATGTAATTGACTGCAACGAAAAACGGTAACGCTCAAACAAAAACGTGTGGGGAAATGACAAAAAATCGAGTCCTCTCAAAATCCTCGTACGAGGTAAATATAATTCTCTATGAATTAATGCAGCCTCCTCGTCTATTGGGTCCTCCAAAAAAGAACAAGTCATTCTTGTCACTTAGCTTGTCTCTGTGTGACGGAAATGTGGGCAATGAAGGTTAAAGCGAAAAATACCGCTTTGTCTTTAAAAAGGGGAGGGGACCGGCAGAAACTTTGAGTTTGGAGAATAAAACCTGCTCCTGACCAGGTTAGGTTCACAGCATAAGTAACCATGGACACTGACTCCGAGTATAAGTTACCTCTCTTTCAGAAACGGGTTTGACTTACTCTGCTTTCTCTGGTTTAACAAACCTCCCATTCTGAAACGGAAAACCCAGAGTTTCCCTGATTTCAGGGTTAACTCACTCAGAGTTTACACTTAACCTCCTTTCTGAAACAGGCCCCTGGAAATTGTTTACATTTAATAAACACGTTGCTTTTTTATCTATAGTTTTGAACATAAACAGCACCCAAATAAATGTCATTCTATTTTTACACTAACATTGAATGGTTCTGAATGGGTGATGCTATTGGATGGAGGTGATCAAAAGATAGCTTAGGCCTATTTTAGTCAAATTTGTTTAAAGTTCCCCTCGCAGAGCGGAAGAAGTTTCCAGCTCAGACGAGGACAACATAGACGTTCATGGATCTATTTGTCCGACGGTGGTTGATCAGAATGGAGCCGAGCAGGAAACTTGTGGTTCGTCCAGTGTGTTTCTAACAAATACATTCTTTTTTAAACTGCATGTTTTCATCTGCTCCTGATTCACAACGATTTGATCAAAGAAATACAACTTTTATCTTATTATTTTATTATTATTTTTATGTCCTCCATCATCAAAAAACAAGGACAAGTTAAAAACACCGGCTTCATCAGAGTTTGTCTTTAAAGTGACTTAGCTTCAATGTTTGCTTTCGTAAAGTGATTTAGATGTAGGTTCAATAATGACTTAAGATCAACTTCATCTGTATGAAATACTTGTGGCCTCTTCCCTCACTTATTAGTTTTTATCTAATCATAAATATATGAAGTAAACAATTAATTACTATAAATGATTACATGTTTATCCATTATTCAGACTACTCTCATAGCTAAACAAAGCTGCTCTTTAAACTCTTTGTTCTGTCTTTGTGAGTAAAGTCCGAGCACCAGCATCTTTGCAGAAGTAAAGAAGGTAAATATTTGTTATGGAGGTCACCTGAATTCCACCTTAAAGCAAAGGGAGGAGCCATATTCCTGGTTTCCGGTTTATTGTCGGTAAGGACTTAGGTGAACAAACCTGTGGTTTGGGGCAGAATCTGCGGCTTCAACACGATGTCCAGCAGCCTGCGCTGGCGGCTGAGCTCCGCCTCGAACTGGACGATGGTTCCCTCAAAGTGCGTGCAGATTTCCTCCGCAGCAGCGGTCAGCCGCTCGCTGATGAACTGTCTGAGAGACTGAACTGAAGACATTATCACTGACGGAAATCCACGCGAAGCTTTTCAAAGACACCGCCGACTTACGAAGAGAAGCTAACGCTGCTAGCACCTCTTTGTGTTTACTTCCCATAATGCATTGTGGCAAGCTCGCGCGTTGGCCGACCGACAGACGTAGAAATAGAAACAATAGAGCTAGTGCAGAAATTATGGGTTATGCCTAATTTCCCTCCCTAATCCCAAACTACTAAAACTATATAGTGCGGGACTGTCTCGTGCTCCGATTTTTGATGCAATTCGGACACCGTACTGAATACTTTTTAAAGGCAAATATGGCATATTTGATTTCACAAAGTGAAAATCTAATTGATGTCATTTACAACAACGATATATGAATCCAGTGTGTTCTGATGATAAAAAAAAGTTGATGGTTTATTAAAAAAAATATTTTCTAAAATTTTTTTACACAACGCAATGCATTTCGGTCTACATTCACCAATCTAATGAGCAACAATGCACACTGGCAGAGACTTCTGGGAAATTTCTAAGGCACTGGATTTTGGAATAGGACAACACTACAAAATGACAAACACAATATAACGTGCACCACTTAGTGAGTAATGAAGGAATTCAGACTTAGCCGTGGTTACACAGGGATTCACATAAACACTAAAAAACTGATTTTGTATTTCATCAGGAATCTCCTTCGCTTGCTTAGGATGTACATTTTTGGAAAGCTCAATTGGGGGGGGGGGGGACTTTTGGTTTACACATGGCACAGAATTCTCTGCAGGGATATGTTGCATGAGTAGGAGGAGTAATTTTAAGGGGGAAGTCAAATAAACCAGACAAATAAAGTCTTGTACACTGATTGTGAAAATCAGTGTACAAGACTTTATTTGTCTGGTTGTGTGTATTCATTGCACGATGATCAATACTGTTCTATAGTGTCCAGAAGCTGATTGTTATCAGAGTTGTAGCCATAAATATAAGCAAGATATCTTATCTTATCTTATATTATATTTATGGCTACAACTCTGATAACAATCAGCTTCTGGGCACTTTAGAACAGTGTTTTTCAATCTTTTTTGAGCCATGGCACACTTTAACCTTGACAAAAATCCCGCGGCACACATCCGGAAAAAAAAAAGAAGCAAAAACTCAGTCTGTATTGATGAGGGCAATTTCCCATGGCATACACTGGTTGAAAAACACTGCTTTAGAAGATAAAATAATTTTCTGGTTAGCCAAATTTCCAACCACACGTGTGCTAACTGGAGGTGACTTTAATGTGGGAATAGACCAAAACGTCGATAGGTGTCCTCCAGTTCAGACTCCAGAGTCTACATCAAAGCTGAAGCTATTGGTGAAAAAGTTTGCTTTATCTGATATCTGGAAGACAACATTTTCTGTTAAAAAGGAATTTACATGGAGTAATAAAAGCAGATCAAGGCAATCACGTTTATACTTTTGGCTTCTGAAGAACAATATCATGATTTTGTTTTAAGAGCTTAGCATGTAAAAGTTTTTTTTCCCATAAACTTTATTGTACATTTTTCAATTTACAGAAAATTACAGTCACTTGCACCATAAACAATTGTTAATATCAAACACACATATAAGACCGAAAAAACAAAAAAACCGTAATATTTTTAAAAATGTGTGTACCTCTTTTTACTTTTTTTTCCCTTTTTTTTAAATAAATGCTCATATACAAACCAAGTTAGGGTGAACAAACGTTATAAATGCACATATAGAAAAAACTAAACAAAATAAAATTAAAATAATAGGCAAAGGCAAGGCAAAAAAAATTCAAAACAACAATACTTTTGATATTTTTTGATAGATTTCTGTAGTTATCTTGTTTTTGTTTGGAATGTATTTAAGACACTTATAATAATCAGAAAAATAATTCAAAAAAAAATACTAAACAAAGGGCGTGTTTTTTCCATTTACATAAATGAATACAATGTTTGCATAAAATAATAACAACATTAATTTAGCATGTAAAAGTAGTAATTGCAAATGGTGCTCAGCCGCTCTCCACGAGCAGCCAATGGTTGCTTTCTAAATGCAGGCTGTAGCAGCGTTGCATGATGGGTATGTAAACAGAAAAGGATCGCTAGCAGCGTTAGCTTCTCTGCAGAGGACGATGGAGTTGGATGTGAATACCAGAGCAGCTGCAGTGAAAATGTCTTCAGTTCAGTCTCTCCGAAAGTTTATCTGTGAGCGGTTAACCGCCGCTGCCGAAGAAATCTTCACTCACGTGGAGCAAACCATCTGTAAGCTGGAGGGGGAGGTGGAACGTCAGCGAAGACTGCTGGATGTCATGATGATGAAGTCACGTCTACAGCTGGGAAGCACAGGTATGTTCATATGGGGTAAGGAATCTGTCAGTGAGAAACATATACATGAAGACAAAGATGCTCAAATTAACTTGGCAAAAAATATGAATTCAATATTTAGTCTTACATGTGTCATGTCTGTTTTGAATAAGACTCTAGCTTGTCTTGAATATGAATTTTCCCCTTTTAACGAACAGTCCAAAATACGTCACGTGGTCACAGGCAGTGGCAGACTTAGCAGTTTGGGGACCCCGGGCGAACAATAAGGTGGGGCCCTCTGCAGCCATTCTATTGTTGTTGTTTTTAATCCTTACATACAGTGTAAAACGGCAAATAACTTCCTCACTGGTCCACTTGTAGACCATGTCAATGTCAAGAATCTAAAGGTTCTGCTAAGAATTTCAAACTTGAAATCACATTTTAATGTTTTTTTTACATTAAAGACATTATTATTACTTGGAAAAACATTGCATTTATTAAATACACTTGCATTTAATAAAATGCAATTGCATATAATAAGTAAGTAAAAACTCCTGAACCGATCCCAAAAATGTCCATTCGCCTAAAGCAATTTTTGCCTGAAATTCAGAATAAAAGCCGCTCCATTGAGCTTGAAACCACCCAGATATACCTTACTTACTTACAGTCAGGACCATAAATATTTGGACAGAGACACATTTTTTCTAATTTAGTATCTGTACATTACCACAGTGAATTTTAAATAAAACAGCTCAGATGGCACTGAAGTGCAGACTTTGCGCTTTTATTCCATGGGTTGAACAAAAAGATTTCATAAAAATGTGAAAAACTAAAGCATTTTTTAAAGAAACAGTTTGTGGTCTAAAGCAGTTTTTTGCTCAAATCTTGTAATTCTATGGCGCAAGTTCCACCTAGTGACCAAACTGAAACACCCTCTAGGAGAGGCAGAACATTTATTTTTGTAGTTTGAGCCATTTTAGAGCTTTTACAAAGATCAAAACATTTTTGTTGGAGATATATTTATGGTGTTAACAATCTCATGGTTATTATTTCACTAATACATTTTACAGTATGTGAATTATCAAATTAATATGTATAACTTCAAAACATATAGATCATTAATGTATTTCTATACAAATATGTCTAAATGTGTAAACCGTGGAAATTCATAATTGAATGAAATCAAATTTTAGGATAGAAAGAATCAAAACTTGAATTGATTCTGGAAATTATTGGTGATATACAGCCATACTTCATAAAAGGTTCTGTTTGTTTCTGCAGTTCTCCCTCAGTATTATCAGAGGAACCAGGACAGAAAGTCCAGTGAGGACCAGGAGGAAGCAGAACTTCCTTGGATTAAGGAGCAACAGGAAGAGGTCAGCATCAGCCAAGAGGAAGATCCGCTTTGTCTGAAGCAGGAGGATGACATCGTGATGGTGACTCTGCATGAGGAAAATGAGCTCAGAGAAGATTTCAACAATCAGCAGGTCCAGACTCAGAGCTTTAATGATGAGTTTGATGATGATGATGATGAAGAAGAAGCCCTGCAGGAAGCATCAACTACAGACGGAGAAGGAGAACCTCAGAGCAGCAAAAGTCCAGTCCATAATGTAGAACGCTCTCAAGCATCAGAACCTCAGTGTTATCCTGACTCTGACAAATCTTCTGAAGGAGGTAGCTGCGACAAAACCTCAAAGAAAAAGAAGAGAATATTTGCTTGTAAAGATTGTGGAAAAAAGTATTCCACCATTTCAACTTTGACCAACCACAGAAGAATCCACAGCGGAGAAATGCCTTACTGCTGTGAAGAGTGTGGTAAAAGTTTTCATCTCAGGTCTACCTTCAGAAGTCACGTCCTCGCCCACAAACCAGCAAAACTCTTCGTCTGCGACAAATGTGGGAAAAGTTTCAGTGAAAACTGTCATCTGACCGGCCACATGAGGATTCACACGGAGGCCACACTCTTCTGTGAAGAATGTGGGAAAAGCTTCCGTCATGGCTGTAACCTGAAACGCCACATGCTGACTCACACCTGGGGAAAAGCCCTTTTCCTGTGAGGAGTGTGATAAAAGCTTCAGCCAGAGCACCACTCTCAGGAACCACATGATCATTCACACCGGCGCAAAGCCCTTCTCCTGCAAAGAATGTGACAAAAGGTTCAACCGTAGGTCAACGCTGGACAATCACATTAAGACGCACGCAGGAGCAAGACCTTTCCTCTGCAAAGTATGCGGTAAAAGTTTTACGCTCAAGATAACTCTGACGAGTCACATGAGGATTCACACAGGAGAGAAACCCTTCTCTTGTGAGGAATGTGGTAAAAGCTTCACACATAGAACGAGTCTAAAGAAGCACATGAACACTCACCTACAGGAGTTGTTTTGTGACGTTTGTTCTGTAAGTTTCAGCAGAAGTAAGGACTTTTACTTCACTCTGCTATGAATGACTCTCTGGGGGGGAGAGTTCAAACGCAGACTCCTCCTCTCTGAGTGTGTGTACTAAAAAACTGTCAGCTTTTCACAACAGAAAGGCCCCTGATGAATAAGTGATTGGAAATCCAGATTCTCCCCCTCGTTTCCTCCACTCGCGTCTTCTTCACGTCACATCTTTCAAAGATCACACGACTGAATTCCCTCTGAAGTCCCGGAGGCGAGACACGGCACAGGAAACCTCTCACGCGCCGCTTGAACCCTCTCGGAGAGAGAATCTGCTCGATGTGCTGAAAAAGACGATGGAAGCTCCTTCAAAAACACAAACCATAAGGAATGAATGATGACTTGATGGGTGTGGGGAGTTTGGAGTCACAGGCCTGAAGGTTCTGATGGTTTCAGAAATGCTGCAGATCCAGCTTAGTGGACTTGTGGTAGAGTGTCTGCCCCAGGACTGGAGGGTCTTGAGTTCAAATCCACAGTCAAGTCTTCCTAAAGACTCTACAAATGGGACCCTACACCCTTCCTGCATGACACTGAACATTAAGGGATTGGATTGGGGGTTAAACCACCAAGGGGTCCCCCCATGTCTGCAGCTCACTTTCCCCCCAGGGGATGGGTCAAAAGCAGAGAACAAATTTCACACATCTAGGTGCGTGACAGCAAATAGAACGTTAAGTTAATTGGTGGAGACTCCAGCAGCTTCTGGTTCAGAGTCTCTGCCTCCATGATGAAGACAGAGTTTCATCCTGATTCATTTCTGGAGAAATCTTTCATGTAAATTTCCAGTTTCACTTCAGAAACCCTTTTCGTTCAAGCCACGGCCACATGATAGACACAGGCGGACAAATGTGTCTGTAGACAGTTAAACCACACCACAGCCACTGACGGTAGATGAGAACTGGACCCCCCCCGTGTCCCAAACAGGAAAATCCCCAAATCCCATAGACTTTTATAGAGAATAAACAGCTGTTACTCAGTCTTTCTATTGGTCAGAGTAACTATTCTTGCTCTTAACTTTTTATACATCTTCTTGATGATCCAAGTTTCTGTTATGATGATTTTTTTTTAGTTCTGTACTTATGCAACGTATAAACTGACAATCCGATGCCTCAGAAGTATGTGGTTTCACATTGAACATCTGAATCCTTTGACGATTCTCCCGCCCACTTTCAAGTGGGAAGGGGTGTGGCCTTCCAAAAAGCTCTCTCCTGATTGGCCAGGTGTGGATTCCATAGAAATGCTTGAACCCAATCGCTGCTAACTGACGTCGTCTGGTTTTCAATATGGTGATGTCTGTATCACAGAGAAATGGTGAATTGACCTCATTTGGTTGAAGCAGGAGGTAAGTCATCTTCTATGGATGACATCACTCTCACTCGGGAGTCCTGTTTTCAAATACGGTCAGTGACTACAGCTGTGCTGATTTAGAGTTACCAAGACTCACCTAAGAATAAATCTATTCAAGCTATTCCTTGAGATTTAAAGTAGAATTTTTCTGTATTACTGTAAAATATTTTAAAAACTTTTACAGAGTGATGAGCTCCAAATAGGTTTATCAACAAAAACCAGAAAAGCTGAATGACAGAACAGTGACTTTGATGTTTTGCTGAGAAGCAAACGGTTTTAGTCATCAGTGTGAGATTAAGGAGCTGCTGTCTCATTCAGCAGATAATCACAGCTTCATACCACGTTTTCTATTAATCCTATCATAATTCTGTTTTTTTCTGCTGTGAGCCATAGCAGAAAAAACCCAGCTGCATTGTGGGGAATGGAGTTTTGGCTCCAGTTAGCAAAGACTCTGAGAAAGAAGTGAATCAGAGGATCAGACAGATGAACAAGTACTGATGTTTCCTGGCAGGAGCCAATGATGAGGAGCTGGTGGTTCATCACAGCTGGCAGGAAAATCTCTGACAGGAGGCTGCGGGTCCATCCATCCGGTTCTGTCAGAGCCGCCTCATTCGGCATGTAAAACAGAACCAGTAAAGTCGGAGCAGAGCTGATTATCGTGAGTGATGAAGGATGATATGAGGAAGACGAGTTTCAGACTGAGGAGAAGGTCAGAGAAGGAAATGGCAGATGAAAGAAAGGCAGAAAGGGAGGGAAAGAAAGAAAAGGAGGGAAAAGGTGTTACCGAAGTAAATATCATTATTTACATGTATTTACTTATCCATGTAAAACAGGAATGAAAGGCTCTGAGATGACAGAAAAACACAGCCACCAACCTTTTCCCAAACAAGAAAACCTTAAATACAAAGAACTTGTGTAGGCTGAAAATCCTGCTGATATTTCTGCTGCTATTATGAAGTATAAAACTAATAGACAAAAGCTCCACTGTGACTAACTAAATGTGGATTTGTTTTCTAGAAAGATTTGTCTGCTTTTTTCTGTCTGGGACAGTGTAGCGATTGGAATGGGCAGGAATGTTATCAAAAACCCTCCACTTTATCAGGTTTGATTGGCTTTCACACACGCAAGTCTGGAGAAGTGGTTGTCATTTGAAGACTTCTGTTCCACTTACAGTAATGCAAAAGATTGAACTTAACAAAATGATCGAGACAGTTAAAAAAGACAAACAACCTAAAACACCAACCTTGAAAACTGCTGTCCCCCTAACTTACCAACTCTCTACCACACTCTCTTGGGTTGCTGGAACCAATCCAAGCTAGTGTCGGGTGAATGTGAGGTACACCCTACAATCTCAAACCCTAGATGGGTCACCAGTCCATCGCAGAGACAGACACACACTAGAAATCACAGATCAGGAAAGTGATATGTGTGCCGGATATAAACGCTTACGTCGGTGGTACATGCATGAAAAGTCTGTTAGATATGATGTGTTAGATATGTGGAACGGTCGTGGAAAGCCACAAATTTGCGTATGCATCTCGCAGAAATCACTCACTTGTGGTAAGATTTGCATAATAATTGCCTATAAAACTACGTAAAATACACGAAAACTGCATAATTCTCCACCAACCAAAAATTTTGAACAGCTCAAAACCGAATTCACGTAAAGATCCTGTGCAATCGACGAATGCCAAACGCAACAAAGACTCATGAATTACACATGTCACGCACGGATCACAAAGACCCTCAATTTCATACATGGATGTTCGTAGTGGCTGTGTGACATCGGCCTAAAGACGAAAGGAATCTTTCAAAATGACTTGACCAGTTGATATAAACCGCAGACATGCAGGAAGCTCTGTAATCATGTGATCGGCTCTTAACCTGCCATAAATACACCAAAGAAGAATCTTGACATGAATGCTGCTGGGTTTCTTTTCCTACAGTATTTATGAGGATTGCGTCCTTATTTTTCTGGAGGTCATGCAGAGCAGAAAATGATCTGAACATTGATGGTGTTCAAACCGCTGCAGGGACTCTGACCTGTTCATGCTGTTGCTGTTCAGAATGGAGCTGCTATCACTGCAGTGAGACGCTTTGTTTTTCAAACCTCAACCATAGAAAAGATGTTTGTCTTCTCTTCCACCGATCTTGTTGTTTCATGAAACTGCCCTCGGGTTTGCTTTGCTCTCATCTGCACTAATTTGTCTTTTTGTAGGTTTTCCATCCCCGTCCAGCTCCACACCTGTGGTGTTCAGGTGTTTGTGTGTTGGTTGTTTGCTCTCTTAAAGCCCTGGGAGGCTTTCAGCGCCTCTGCAGCACATATTTACAGTTTTTATTACCTTATGTCTTCCCTTCATGCCTCTTATTGCTGATTTTCTTTCTCTGTAAATGGATGGAACGGAGCTGAAGTGTGTTTTTGTGTTGCAGGACCTACACGCTGCGGCGAGTGCGCGATGCCTTTAGGGCAAACAGGAAAGTAGAAGATCCGAAAAGTGTGGAGCGGCTGATGGAGGAGGGAAGGCAGGCGCTGGCGCTGATACAGAGACAGGTGTGACAGACACACACAATAAAAAAACTTGAGGTTTTTCCCAAAGTGTGGAGCTGGCAGTGTGTCCACACACACACACACACACACTTGGCTTGTATGGAGATGAACACCTGTGAGCTGACTGACCACCTGTCCTGCACACACTCGGTCTCATTATCGAGACGACCCCGAGCTAATCACCTCACTGTTGCTCGCTTTGTTCCCATCATGCACCAGAAGCCTCTCAGCCAATCCCAGCGGAGGGTTGTGAGTCTGTCTGTCTGTATTTCAAGCAGACTCGCACCTGTCAGTGTATGTTCAGGTAAACCCGACACACGGCATTCTCTGGTTATCTTTCACTTTAAATATACATTTGCAAAAAAATGGAGAACAACAAAAAAAATCACACAAAGAGGAACATATTTTCCTAATCAACATAGAGATGGTCTTTTAAAGAAGCAGGTCTGGTCTTGGTTTAACTCTTGGAGGGGTTTTCAGAGCCTGTGGTGACCATGCACTGCAAAAACAGGCCTCTTAGAAATAAGTGAAAAATTCTTACGCCACTAGTATATTTTCTTTAAATTAGCAAAAAAATAAATTGAAAAAACTGCCAGTGAGGAAAGAAAAAAGGTCTTACCAAGAATTTGTATTTAAAAATAATTCTACTGTTTTCTTAAACTATTTTGCTCTTGAAAAACTTTCATGATGATTTTTCTTGAACGACAGAAAATAATTTTTTTCAGTGTGTGACCTGAAGGGTAAAGCAGAGGTTCAAGATGGCGGCTTTCACAACATTTAGTTGTTTGAGTTTGAGACCCGTGGTCTAAAGAGATTCAGCTGCAGAAAGTTATTTTCTGGTTCCACCTTAGTACTGATGTATAATATACAGCGGTTCAGGAGGGGTCTGACAGATCGGGACAGGGCTAGCCCCATATTGAGCTTGACCAACTAAAGTTAAGCGAGGCTCGTGTTAAGTCAGAGTATTATTTTGAGGAGTAAATGCTCTGATCTGGTTATATACAGCCAGAGAAACACAGGAAGCAAACTCAAGGTGTCAAAATTAAGTTGTGCTACTCTTTCAAAATTACAGATTTTTCTGAATTCAAAGCTATACTGGTATTATGGGTGTAACTAGGCCTGGGCGATAAATCGATCAAATGAATTAATTCGAATTTTTTGTTACGGGCGATTTCAAAAATAACTAAATCGAGTTTTTATGTGGCGCATTTTTGGCTCCTCAGAGCTTCCGTAGCGTTAGTTTCACACAGCACGCGACAGCATGGCTACCGGTGAGAGTGGGCAGTTTGTTCCTAAGAAAGAAATAAACTCATCTGTTGTGTGGAACTGGTGTGGCTTTACTGTCACAGACGTGGAGGAAGAGTCTCCACGCTGCTACATTTACCTAAAGGAGCTCATCGGAGTCAAGGCTCTCACGCGCGGTCGCGTGGCACGCGCTCAGTCTACTTACACATGCACGCGCCCTAACACACACGCGACCTGACACACATACTCATTCTACAACGCCTGTATAGTTAGTTCATTAGTTAGATAGTTATTTTTTACTGTTATTTGTTAATAAAGAATGCTGCGCTGTAATTATTACTTGTATATTCATTTGCGACGCGGCCACCGTAGGATTTTGTTTCGGGAGAGGACGGGGGGGGGGGGGGGTAACCGCGACTCCTGCTGCTTCATCAAGACAGGGTTTATTAATTTATTTAAAACTTTAGACCAAGATATGAGCTGTATTGATAACTTTTTAGAAAATGCTGCTTCTCTCAAGGTGAATGTTTGTCTGATTTTAGTCTAGACTATAAAGTGTGACTTAAAACACAGCTGGGACTTGAAGTAAGTAAGTAACCTTTTCATTTTGGACAAGTGAAAACAAGTGTAGAATAACAAAATAAGACAAAAACAAGACAAAAATTATATAAAACCAAGAAAAAATTATGTAAAACACAACAAAATTATATAAACAGAAGTCCAAAAGGGAGTGAGAAGAAGAAAAATTTTATACTTAACTTTGATTCCAAGAGTGTGTTTATTTATTTATTATTCATCCCAGAAATGGGGGTTACATTTGTCTTGCATTTGATTAAATAAAAGCAACATTTGCTTTAAGTTGTCTGCCGTTTGTACTTATTGCTTTCCTTAAGTAGGGGGGGAAAAAAATCGGGAAAAAATCGGAAATCGAATTAAAAAAAATAAAATCGGAGATTTTATTTTTAGGCCATATCGCCCAGCCCTAGGTGTAACAATTTTTTGATTATTTCTATTCCTATAATCCAACCAGATCAATCTGTCTGAGGCAAGTTGTTGATGGAATCAAATCGACCTAAACCATCAAAAAGAATCTCTTCGAAATGAGATAAATTGATATTGGGCGATACCATTTGGATGGGAGACATGGTAGATTTATTTTACTGTAACGTAAAAACACCAACTACATCAGCGGACAACATGTGTGAAATGACAGGAATCCTGACGTAATGTTTTCATCTTTATACAGTGGGGAAAAAGTATTTAGTCATGCACCAATTGTCCAAGTTCTGCCACTTAAAAAGATAATAGAGGCCTGTAAATTTCATTCATACACTGACCAAAAATATAAACGCAACACTTTTGTTATTGCTCCCATTTTTTTATGGTAGGAACTCAAAGATGTGAAACATTTTCCACATACACAAAATAACCAGTTCTCTGAAATATTGTTCACAAATCTGTCTAAATCTGTGACAGACAGTGATCTCCTCTCTTTGTCTTCACTCAAAGTCAGGCGACAGAAACACTGGCTAATATTCACCTATAAGGCCATTCTTGGCAAACTACCTCAATATCTGTGCCGTCTTCTTTCTCCTGTTAACAACATATATAACTCTCTTTCTTCACTCAAATTGCTTCTTTGTGTCCCTAGATTCCTCAGTGAATTAGGAAAAAACAGCTTTTTCCATTCCTACTCCGCTTTCCTGGATTAATATTCAAAACTCTCTGCATTTAAGTGACCTTATTCCCCTGAATTGTTTTAAAGCAAAACTTTCTGAGCTTTTAAAAGAAACATGCACATGTCACCCTTGACCTATCTGTACCACTTTTAATTAACCTATTAGTCATTGTCCTACTGTTCATTTCAATTTAATTGCATTTTATTGTATTTTGTAATGTATTTTTATTTCAGTTGTTTTAACTGTATTTTATTTTGTATTGATGCCATTTGGTCCAGGTCTCCCTTGAAAAAGAGATGTATTCTCAATGGAATTTCCTGGTAAAATAAAAATAATTAATTAAATGGGAGCAATAACAAAAGTGTTGCGTTTATATTTTTGGTCAGTGTAGGTAAACCTCAACTATGAGAGACAACAAGAGGAAAAAAATCAGAAAATCACTTTGTCTGACTTTTAAAGTATTTATTTATAAATTATAGTGGAAAATAAGTATTTGGTCAATAACAAAAGTTTAACTCATGACTTTATAACTTTTGTTGGCAATGACAGCAGTCAAACGTCTTCTATAAGTCTTCACAAGGTTTTCACAAACTGTTGCTGGTATTTTGGCCCATTCCTCCATACAGATCTTCTCTAGAGCAGAGATGTTTGGGGGGTTGTCGCAGGGCAACATGGACATTCAACTTCTTCCAAAGATTTTTTATGGGGTTGAGATCTGGAGACTGGCTAGGCCGCTCCGAGACCTTGAAATGCTTCTCAGGAACCCCTCCTTCATTACCCGGACCGTGTGTTTGGGATGGTTTGAGGGGTCGAGACTGGAATTTGCAAAAATGCACGTTGACAAGCCACAAAGCTTCTGGGAAATGGGACAAAACTGGAGCTTTTTGGTAAGACACATCCACTCTATGTTGGTAGACACAAAAATGAAGCATACAATGAAAAGAACACTGTCCCTACTGTGAAACATGGAGGAGGCTCAGTTCTGATTTGGGGCTGCTTTGCTGCATCTGGCACAGGGTGTCTGGAAGTTGATCAAGGTCAAATTAAATCTCCAGATTATCAAGGAATTCTGGGTAGAAATGTGCTGCCTAGTGTCAGAAAGCTTGGTCTCAGTGGTAGGTCATGGGTCTTCCAACAGGACAACCATCCAAAACACACAGCCAAAAACCCCCCAAGAATGGCTCAGAGAAAAGCGTTGGACTATTCTGAAGTGGATTCTATGAGCCCAGATCTGAATCCCATTGAACATCTGTGGAAGGAGCTGAAACATGCCATTTGGAGCAGACACCATCAAACCTGAGACAACTGGAGCAGTTTGCTCATGAGGAGGGGGCCAGAATACCTGTGGACGGGTGCAGAAGGCTCATTGACAAATACAGAAACTGTTTCATTGCAGTGATTGCCTCAAAAAGTTGTGCAACAAAATATTAAGTTATGGGTACCATCATTTTTGTCCAGCCCTATTTCATTAGTTTGTTTTTGTAATAATTCTGTTAATCAACAACTCAAAAGTAATGGCTGACTTTGATTATTTAATTTTCAATAAATTTAATTTATTGTTACTTTTGAACGTTTCAAGTCCTTTCAGTGAGCATTGTGGACTTTCTTTCTTTAACTGAGGGGTACCAACAATTTTGTCCACCACTGTATGCTCGAGCAAGCATCTTTCTTCTCAATTTCTTCATACAAGATCTGATCTCTTGTTCTTTGATTTGATTTGAAATGGTTTATTTCAAACAATTAAATAGAAATTATACACTAAAGCAATACAATCATCAGTTATACATTCATACAGTAACTAATCAAACTTAGGATAATTAGACATATTAATTAATATTGCTTGAAAGGGAGTGGAAGGAAGCGAACTTAGATAACCCCACCCCGTTATACTATAACCATTTTATTACATGCTTTATGAATATCCGGTTCCTAGCTTTTGCAAAATTTCATCAAGTATCAAAAGTTAAAAACATGTGCAAAATTATGCTACATTAGGAAAGATTTTTGAATCAATTTATCAATTTTTGGAGCAAGTGAAGTAATATCATTAAACATCGATCAATTTAACCATTTTCAATAAGTGATTAATCATTTGTTTTACTTTTTTTTATTTTATTTTTTTAATAGTAAAGTAATGCTGTAAGGGAAAATAAAAAGGGTCCATAATCTGTCGATTGTCCAAGGTTGGCATTCTCATCTTATTTTGCTGATTAACAGCTGTTCTTCTGGGTTCAAAACAGTTTATAGTCTCTTCACTGTTATGTCTGCAGACATTAGATTCAGGTCCATATCCTTCTTCAGCTGATATCAGCTGCGGTGAAAGTTGAGGTCAAGTTGTCTGCAGATCAAAAACTCTGCTGAGAATCAGGTTACGTTAGACTTTTGGAAAAAGCGATGAATCTAGGCATTTCTTGAAATGCAGCCTTGTGTGTGAGAGCAAACTTCCTGCATCTCACACAGCTTTTAAAGTAGCAGATATTCATGAAACTGCAGCCATCGATTTGTGAGCAGCTCTTTCTGCGGCACGCCCACTCTCACTCATAAAGCAACTCATGAGAGAATGAAGATGCTGCTCACTCAATCTGCTGCAAAAACCCATGTGGTGGTGTGGGTGATTCCTCTGGAGTTTCACTGAGAATTTACATCCATGCAGCGTTTAATGGATGTGAACAGGGAGGTTTGGGAGGTCAGAGATCGACTGAACAGACCCACTGTGGGTACACAATGAAATATACATTAAATTATTTACTATTGTCAAAAATGGTATTTAAGAAGAGAATCGACACCTAAACAGGTTTAAAAATGAGTTTAAAGACCCAGCATCATTAGAATCAGCTGTTAGAAAAGGTGATGTTCTAAACATGAACAAATCTCTTATTTTCACGTTGCTGTCACGTCGTCTACCGTCAAAGCTAACGTGATCAAAGTTTGATGAACTCCCATGTTTGGCAGAAGCAGTCTGAATCAGATCGGTTTCATCTGCTTTGTTGCTCCTCCAGCATCTGAAGGGCTGCAGCTTCAGTTTTTATTCTCTGCAGTCTGTTAGAGTCCAGATCTAGATGTGAAGCTTCATGTCTCTTTATTCTTCCAGTTTTTGTGTGTTTTCTCTCTGCTGCTGTGAATTAATGTGCTGCGTGTGGGTGTACAAGTCAAATTTACCCCTAATTGTGTTTGTGAGTCTATGCACAACTGTGTGTGTGTGTGTGTGCTCCTTTGTAAGTTAGTTAGGGAGTAAAGATGATGGATTGCTGCTGCAAAGAGGACAAACTGAAGCGGCTCGCTCTGTTTAATGAGCGCAGGAGAGAACTGTGAGAGAAGAAAGACGTCAAAAATGTAAAGCTGAAGTGAAAGAGTGCAAAGAGAGGAGGAGGAGGAGGAGACACCGGGTAAAGGGAAGATGAAGAGGAGATCTCATAGAGTTTTGAGTAACCATCAGAGCTGGGATTCATCTTTGCATTCATCCATGTCGTGGTTTAAACAGAACAACACATTTATCCTACAAGGACAGGCTGACTAAACTGAGCTGATCAGTTAAACTATTAGGGATTTTTATTCAAGTTTGAACTGGAACATTAAAGTTTTAATTAAATAAAAGTAATTATCTTCACTTATACACTGAACTGAATCCTTTTTCTCTAATCCTGCTCACATGTGCCTGCTCCTCAGGTCCTTGGTTTTGTTGAGAAACATTTCACGACTTTGATAACATCCTGTAAACACGTGGATTGATGAAGGCCGTAAAGGTGTCACGGCATGTCGCTGAGGGGTTTTACAGTCCTGTTCTCCTCCTCTTTTCATTGATTAAGGTTTAAATTACATGAACATGCAGATATAATTAAATCCCTTATTGAGTTTATGCTTGAGTACAGAAGGCTGACTCACACACACACACACACACACACACACACTCTCACTCTCACACAGGTTTGACTAAATAAAACTGGGTGTACTGTTACAGCGGTATTATTGCTGTAACCCTTTGGTTTTGTTTTGGATTGGTCCGCACCGCACCTGTAATGTATCGCCATGCAAGATGGAGCATTAGCTTTTTAGTGTCAAACTTTGCATCTAACGTGATCAGATCGTCATCTTCTGTCCTAATCCTCAAGGTCAGTTGAGCTTTTAGGTTCCTCTGACATTTTTTTTCCTCTAGGAAGTCATCTATCCATCCTTTTTCCAAAGCCGCTGAATGGCTTTCTGCATTGAGGCGTTGCTTGAGTCTGTCCCAGCTACTGTTGGGTAAAGGTTGGGTACACGCTGGACAGGTTCCTAGTCCATTGCAGAGCCACACACTTAATCACATGTACACCTAAGGACAATTTAGATCAACCAATTGACCCAGAAAGCATGTTTTTGGAGTGTGGGAGGAAGCAGAAGTTCATGAAGAAGACCCACGCATGCAAACTTCACACAGAAAGAAACCAGTTGGTGTTCAGACCAGGGTCTTCTAGCTGTGATTGCTAACCACTACACCATCGTGCAGCTCTCTAAGAAGTCATTGACGGTAAAAACAACTTTGAGCGCCATGTGTCCACCAGTGAGGATTGAATTGTTTTGAAGCAGCCCTCAAATCCTGAGTGGATGTTCTCCATCCTTCAGT
Organism: Oryzias curvinotus; assembly: GCA_023969325.1. Lineage (NCBI taxonomy): Eukaryota > Metazoa > Chordata > Actinopteri > Beloniformes > Adrianichthyidae > Oryzias > Oryzias curvinotus. The sequence goes on from JALJSC010000104.1 coordinate 105,926, forward strand.
GTGGAACTCACTAACGCACACATCAGGTTCTCTGAAGACCATGACGGCAGGAAACACCAAGAATCTGACTCATCGCAGATTGCATTTGAGCCTTTAACAGGCCTCGCAATTGAGGAAACAACAACCTCACAATGGAGGTGTTATTTGGGATTCGGCTTCATTGCATCACTTTAATTAGTGTGTGGTTGTGCGTGGTTGTGTGTAGTTGTGCGTAGTTGTGTGTTTGGATATGTGTTTCGTTCTCTCAGAAGAGCTGTTTTTCACAGATGATTGCATCCTAGTGTCTCACTGTCTTTGCTCACTTTCGGCTCGATAGAGATGAAACGCCACATCTGCTGTGAAATATGTTACTGCAGGTCAGTGCCCCCCCCCCCCCCCCCCCCCCCCCCCAAGCCTTTTACAGCTCCCGGGGGTCAAACAGCATCTCAACCTCTGCAGTGTCTGTAAAAATGCAAAAGTAGCTCCTCATGTAATCTCATTGTTTGAGGTTTCTTCTGGAATCACGAAGGAAGTCAGAGTTCTCTGAAGTCTTGTTTCCTGATGCTGGAGAACAAGCCCCCCTCCCCTCCACTGACGCATTTGCAGCTCAGAGATCTGGGGAAGCCTGAGCCAGACACCAGCCAAACTAAAAAAGTAGGCCAGCACCCTGCGTGGAAGCCTGCGTCACCTCCCCTCCTCCCGCTCTTCCTCTGCCTTCGATCCATGAAAATCCCCCGTCTTCCTCACAGCAACTCTCAGAAATCCAGCACCTTTCTTTCAGCTTTCACGCCCGGCCGCCCCGCAGGTTCCGGTGTCTTCCCGGCTTTAAGCTCGCTCAAACACATCAGCACTGCAGATGAAACTCTGTTAGAAGCAGAGGGAGCTCTTCAAGGGGAGCCAAGCAGACAGGCTTTTATTCATCTCCATAAAACTTACCATGGAGGGGGAAAAGGTCGACAGCAAAACTCTGATATGAAGCCAGAAGTCATTCGGAGCAGAAGATGTCTTCATTAAGACGGCAATGATGCATCGCCTGCTGCTGTTATCAGCTCCTCCACAGCATCACTGTCGCTGTAAATCACAGCTAAACTGATGATTGTTTTATAGATTCATGCAGCATCCTGCAGTGAAAGCACAAGCACAAAGGTGTTGATTTAACTTTGTGTCTTTTGAGCCTTCAGTGTAACTGATCTAATTATCTTTTCCCACCTTTCTGTTGGAGCAGATGCTGGTTAATTCCACGCTGCTCCTATCACAAAGCAGAGGTCTTTGTTTCAGGTCGTGAAACTTCAGTGTTCAAACGGCAAGCAAACTTTCTGATTTTCGTGAAGTTTACTTTCTGGAACTTGAACTTTTAAAACAGTAAAGACATCAAGGAAGCTATCAAACCTAAAGCAAAGAGTTTAAGAAAGTAGTTCAGAGGAAAAGGCTTAACTTCCTGTTCGTAGTGAATCTAAAACATACCAGGAACAGATCCTTGAGGCACCCATGATAAATAAGTCACGGTCAGCAAGATCAAGTGTATGAAAACAGTAAAGTGAGCCGTCATAACAGTTTGGACAGAAGATCCATGAAGATGTTCTCCCAACGATTGTTGTGTTATCAAACAGAAAAAAGGGTCCCGCTGTCTGTTAGAATGTTTATTTTAACACAGCTAAAAACGCTTCTTACATGCTTTACTGTGTCTCGTTACGCGGCACGCCCCCGGCGCTGCTGTGACATCATCCAAAAAGCTACCTTGTAGCTTCCTTTGCAGAATTCTGTTAGAACAATGCCATGACACCACAACAATGAGACACAGCAACTCACTGAAATGTGGTCAGATGAATGCAGGCTCGTTAAAAGTGATACACATTGCTTCTCACCGTTTTCTCGACAATCTATATGTCATAAACACTTAACAGCGTACCTTCTCTGTCGTCTTCATGCCAGTAAACACCTTGCAGCATGCCTCCGCCGTACCAAAGGGAGTATAAGGTGTTGTACCCGACTTTGAGAGATGTTCAAATTGGTCAGGGAAATATAAAGTTTGAATAAGTGAATTATCCCGACAAGGACTGCAAAGCGCAGGACTTCCATAAATTCTGCCTTTAGCTGCATTGCTCCGCTCTCGTAATTACTGTAAAGATCTTTAGTCACATGGTTTTGTTTACAAGATTTGGTCCGGAACAGGAAAGTCCACTTCACCAAATTAAGTGGACTTGGGCCGGACTAACTGATTTTTCCAGTCCGAGTACAACCTGATGCAGAGACAGTAGGCAGAGCTGGAGGCTGCAGCGATGGAGATGTTGACGTTGTCTTTGGAAGAGACTAGGATGGATCAGGAATGGATCCATCAGAGGAACAGATCATAGTAGATGTTCTGGAGATCCATGCAGGGAAGCAGAAGGATATGTTTTGACCCGTTGAGAGGAGGAACAGTGACGACGTTCATAAAAGGATGCTGAGGCTGGAGCTATGAGGAAGGAGGTCTGGAAGAAGACCAAAGAGGAGGTTCATGGATAGAGAGGAGGAGGACATTAAGTAAGGGATAATGCACGATGCGGTGTGCATTATCAGAAATTAACGGATGATTATTTAGGCAATGTGACAGGAACTTCTTTTTTAGGTGTGCATTAATGATGTGATATCACTTTTTGATGGACACCCAGCAGCCAATCAGAATCGAGTATTCACTCATGGTTTAAATGATTTTGAAGGACTTGTATCTGCCTCGCCCTCATGACGTTCCTGTTTGAAATTAGCTTGAGGAGGACGCAGAGGAAAGGATTTGATGGAAGTGGAGGATTTTTTTTGTCACAACCTAAAAGGACCAGCAAAAAGGCAAGGAATTGATTGATAGATGTAGGTTGGTAACGAGTAGTTTCTTCTTCAAAAGATGAATTGTATGTAAAAAGTTGCTAGAGTAGCAAACCGAGCTGCAGCTTTCATAGAAAATCTATTTTTTATTTTTTCATTTTTGAAAAGTGACATTTCCCCTTTTTTTAAGATGGAAAACATCCTCAAATCTTAGCTCTGCTTGAAAACAGTTCTCAGAAAAGTTGACAGCGTTCCTCTTAAGCCTTCATCTTTCTGTAAAACTGACTCAGACCTGCAGTGAAGTCATGCATCTGTGTCAGCTCCTCACCTGATGCAAATCAAGGTTTCTGAAAGCAATCTGTGAAAAAAAGTCAGAAAGGACCTCTGATTTGAAGTAGAGGAAAGACCTTCAGATGTATGACTGAATAAACAGGTGTCTTTGGCCAAAAGCTGTTGATTTGTGTGTGTGTCATTGAATTAATGGTATCCTTAAGGGGAGGGCAAAAATATAATCAGCAGATCAGAACCAGTAAGTGAAAGTAAGTAAGTCAAAAAACTTTTGCAACATAGCCTGAATCAGATGCTGTGTTTGGGGTAGACAGAGTCATGAAGGATTTTGAGTCTGTTAGATCATCTCTTGACATTCAAGCGGCAGCTCAAACCACAGAAAAGGAGCTGAACTGCATCAGATCATTTAGATCTCCTCTGATCCTCCGTCTTCATCTCCATTAGCATGTCAGACTCTCACAGTCCAGCAGTGAAGCACCAAACTGCAGCTGCTAAAACTGTAAAATAGCCCAGAATGGAAATCCAGCGTCTAGGATCAGAGCAGAGATCCATTTGCAGAATGACTGGAAGCTTTAAAATGAACCTGGACTCTGATTCAAACTGGTCTTTCGGAACACTGGAAGCTGAAAAAAGAATCTCTATCAGCTCCTGAAACGTGAGTTTATGGGGGCGCTGTCATGTGATCATATTCCAGAACCGTGTTATAGTGCCTCATCTGCTGTTTTGGACTCTTCCTTCTCCTCATGCAGTTATTATTTTTTTGTTTTCTTCTATTCTTAGAAATCTGGAACTGATGCAACGATCACGTTGCTGCTTCCTCCTTACACACACACCGGCACACGCACACACACCCGCTGCATGATGAAATTCATTGACTGGAGAAGGCAATGGGATGTGAGGATCGCTTTTAGACGGAGAAGGGAGGAGGAAGTGGGAGAAAGTGAAGGAATGAAGTTTGTTCAGGAGGAGAAGCTCTCTAATCAGTTTTCTGAAGTGATGTCCTTCATGTTGGAAGTTTCCATATATTTTATTTTTAAGATGGAGATGCAGCACTGCCCTGGACATGGATATATAGATTATTAGACATCATGATGTCCTGGAGGTTATACATTTAGATGACATAGTGTAAAGGTGTTTGCTGTTCACCCATCTCAGCATGTTACATGACATCCATTATTCAAACTTTAACCGTGGCAGAAGATCGAAGCAAGATCTTGTTGGGCTAGATGATGCTTCCTGGACCCTCTCTAGTCTGACTCTGTTGAAGCTCTGCTTCTGTGCTTTGATCCTTGACTAAAATTTGGTTATCACAGTGTTTCCCAACAACTGACTGTATAAGTGAACTGGACTGAGTGACCCCTCCCCTCACGTTCCAAACAGGAAGTGCCCTCTGGTTTCAAGAAGCCAAAAATCTCATAGACTTCTAGAGTGGAGGAATGAACAGCTATTACTCTGTCCAGTATGTCAAAATAAACATTCTTGCTTTGCTACTTTAACATGTTCCTGATAATCCTTTTTTTTCATATTTTTTTCTTTTTTAACAAGTTATTTCAGTTGTAACCTGACCAATCAGATGCCTCAATAGAAGTACATGGTCTCACGCTGAACGTTCAAAGCATTTGAATCTCCTGAGCCCACTTTCAGTGGTAGTTATGTGATGGTCTAGCATCCTCACTCCTGATTGGCCAGAGTGGTTGCTATAGAAATTTGGACTCAGACTGACTCTGATCAATCACTGCTTAGTGACAGTAATATGGCGACTCAATTGACTTTATTTCATTGGAACTGGAAGCAAGTAGTTTTCTGTGGGTGACTTCATACTTACTCAGTCCAGTTCTCTTTTTCAGTCAATTTTCCCAACCCTGGTCCAAGAGGAACACGGTCCTGTAGGCTATCCATGTTGTCCTTGTTAACCACACCCAATTCAGCTCTTCATCAAGTCTGGCAAAAACCTTATAGTGACATTCATCAAAGGCAGGTGTGTTTGAAAATGGCAGGATTGAAAAAATACCAGGACAGTGTTCCCTGTCTTTTTCCTGAAGAGTCTTAAGGTTGGTTTATATGGTGCAAACCAAGGCCAAATCCAAATTCCTTGCCTACCCCTACAGCTTCTTCCTCGTCCTCCAATTGTAGGGGCATTTAGAGAGGTAGGTTTGTCTGAAATCGTTTTTTTAATTGCTAACCCTCGTGGCAGAGGGATGTCGAGCCGTAGCAGTGGAGGAAGAATTTGTATTCTGCCCAGGTCTCACCAGCATCCATGCATGGTTATGAGAGGCTGCCGTTTTGGTTGGAATGTTTTTCATACTTCCCCAAAATGCAAATGTCCTCCCGTACATTACATGCTCTAAGGGTCGTAACAACAAGTGCTCCTAAATACAAACTAGTCCAAATACAAAACAAATGTTTTCCTCTGCAGGCGTTTGGGGTTTTTTCTCTAAAAGTTGTTCAATAATGAAAGGTCCTTGTAATCATTCATAGAAATGTTGTTCATAGCTGTGCGCTGCCACCTCCAGTCTCTGTTGAAAGTGTGTGAAAGGGGTTCCAGCCTTGTTTCTACATCACTACTCTACTCCTTTAAATTATTGAATCAGCCATGAAATGTTTTTACGATTCTGCTTGACAGAGATCAAGTTGAGAGCCGTGTTGGAAACGAGCTTAAGGGTCAGAGCGGCTGGGAGAAAATAAATGTCGGTCTTGCAGCCGTGGTTGTGGCGTCTGCTTCCTACAGAGCAAGAAAGGAGTCTTAAGCACACAGCAGCAGCAGCAGCGGTTCACATAAGAACAAACTCTGACTAGCAAATGCCATGTGTCCACTTTCTGAAATAATCTCACTAATTATTTACTTTTAATGCACACCATCATTATCAGTATTTACTCCTTTTATATGTACTCTTTTAACTCCTTCATGCTGAATGTCACTGATTCACAATGTACCATTAAATCCAGGACTCCACTTAATTTAGCATTACTTGACTTAACAAAATAATGAAGAATATTTCTTTAGATAATTGGAAATAAAGCCAAACATGAAGGACTTAATCAACATACTTATATTTTTTCCAACTCTCTGAAAGTTTCTAGTCTCAACCATTTTTCCCCCAAAGAATTTCAAAACATTACTCTTGAAAACTGTGTCAGGGCAAAGTTTACAGAAGTTCAAATGTAATGTACATTTTCTTTTTACTTCACTCAACAATAAGCTGATGCTTCAGCCAGTGATCATGTCCCTCCCACAGACGGATGATGCAGACACAGAAAGATTGACCTCTCATTTAACCGGTTTTTAGGTGCTTAGAGCCCTTGTACAGTTGCATCTTAACTTAATTTGAAAATATTAGTATTAATGATATCAAGTAAAACCAACAAGCTCATTTTTTTTACAAAGTTCTGCCATAATTAGCATTGTTTTCATCTTACAAACCGTTACTCTGCCATGGACTTTACAGTCCCTGACAAAAGTCTTGTCGCTTATCCATTTTGTAGAAACAAAAGCGTATAACCTCACTTTTAATGAATCCATTGGTTTTAGAAATGTCTCATATGAAAGCTAAAACACTCCCAAATTATGTTCAATATAGTAAAATAAAATTGCTTCACTGAAGAAAGATTGATCATTTAATGAACACAGAAAGGTCACATTTTGGCAAGACAAAAGTTTTGTCGCCTTGTCATATGATGCACCCAATCCTAGATTACAGCCTCACCTGTGATCAATCACTGATCAATCAATTGGTGGGTGTGTATAAAAAGAACCCCAGCTCACCAGGCCTTCACATCAACTGCAACTTGACCTCTGACAACATGCCTAAGATTCACCCTGAGACCAAAGCGTTGATTATCCAAGGCCCACAGCCTGCTAAAAGGATGGATGCTGGAAAAGTGGCAGAAGGTGGATTTCTCCGATGAGTCTTCAGTTGAATTACATCACAGCCGCCGCAAATATTGCAGGAGACCAAGTGGAGCCCGCATGGACCCAAGATTCACCCAGAAAACAGTTACGTTTGGTGGCGGAAAAATCATGGTCTGGGGTTACATCCAGTATGGGGGGGGTCCCAAACATTTGCAGGGTGGAAGGCAATATCAATAGCCTAAAATATCAAGAAGTATTAGCTACCTCTTACATTCCCAACCATAAAAGAGGTCAAATCCTGCAGCAGGATGGTGCTCCATCGCATACTTCCATCTCTACATCAAAGTTCCTCAAGGCCAAGAAGATCAAGGTGCTCCAGGACTGGCCAGCCCAGTCACCAGACATGAACATCAATGAGCATGTCTGGGGTAGAATGAAAGAGGAAGCATGGAAGACCAAACCAAAGAATCTGGATGAACTCTGGGAGGCATGGAAGACTGCTTTCTTTGCTAGTCCTGATGACTTCATCCATAAACTGTGTGAATCATTGTCAAAACGCATGGATGCTGTCCTTCAAGCTCATGGAAGTCATACAAGATATTAAATATGGATCTCACAGTAGCACTACTTAATTCACTGATGTTATGCAACATATTTTTGTTTTGGAAGTAAATTATTTGTTAAATTCTCTGTAGGCGACAAAACTTTTGTCTTGCCAAAATGTGACCTTTCTGTGTTCATTAAATGATCAATCTTTCTTCAGTCAAGCAATTTTATTTTACTATATTGAACATAATTTGGGAGAGTTTTAGCTTTCATATGAGACATTTCTAAAACCAATGGATTCATTAAAAGTGAGGTTATACGCTTTTGTTTCTACAAAATGGATAAGCAACAAGACTTTTGTCAGGGACTATAGAGATGCACTCACACCAAACAGTAAGTACCATACTCGAGTCAGTTGAACCCCAGAGTTAGGTTGGTTTTTGCTGATGGGATTCTCCATTTCATTAAGTCCTAGTCAAATGCACTAAAATGGGAGGTTGACCTGTACGGATGTTGTTTTTGGGTCATTTAGGCCCATGGAGGGTTGTAGGGGGGTCACATCTTGCAATTTCCTTGAAGCTCTTACCTCAAAAGATGTCATGATAATGCAATATTCAGGCATGTAGTAAGTGAATAATGAAGTATTGGTAAGGATAAAGTGAAGTTACACATACTTATGACATGCACGTGAGCATAATTGTTCTACGGGCTCACCAAGTGGTCTACGACCATGATATTTTATGTGAGCCACCTTCATGACTTGTACAGGTTTGCCCATATCTTGCCTGCAGATGGTCCGTATTCACTGAAGTTGTGACCAATATTAAATTGTGATATAAATCAAACTGCAGAAAACATTGTACTCTACAAGATAGACCACTGAGGAACCTTTCTTCTTCGATTTATTGGTGGATGTTAAATGAAGGGAAGTGTGCATTCCACCACCTTCTGCATAAGGGATGAAATGTGATCAGACCCAGACTGTTACAAAGTATAGATCAAGAAGTTGGACTATGAGAACGAATATGATCTAGTTTGACCTGCATCAACAGTTCTGTCTGCTTCATGAAGGTACTCATACTGGCTGAGGACTGCAGTCATGCTTTGATACCTAACAAAGAAACGGGATATCCCTTCTTTTCCATGACTGCAAAATGTAAATAAACAATCTTTCTTCTGAGAGTGGCTGCAGCTTCGGAGATGAGGTAGCGCCCGCAGATCAATCTCTGCTGCTCCTTCATCAGTGTGAAGTGGGCCGCGTTTCTCCTCTTTCACTTTCCTGAAGGACTGCCTTCATCTTCTTACATGAGTCACTCCATCAGTATGTTTTCATGGACTTCCCTCAGGTTGTTACTCTGCTTCCTGCATCTCTCTGTACTTCCCTCCTCCAGGAGGTTTCCTAACGCTTTATCGATCCTCCTCTGTCAGTGACTGCTTCTCATTTTCCACAGTCTGCCTGTGTTTTTCTCTCCACTGCAACAGGAGAGCTTCAGGTGATCTGTCCTGTTTTAACCACTAACCTCTAACCCATTTTCCATTACTTAAAACATCTTCCCTGAATGTTTACCTTTTTTTTTTTTTTTACTATTTTTATGTCTTTTAACGCTTTGTCTGTTCTGAATGCAGAACCTCTGTTCATTAATTACTCATTGAATCATTGAAATGATCAACTCCTGAGCTCTGCAGGACTTTTTACATATTTAATCAGTTGGGTTGATTTTAGGAAATCTATTCCAACGTTTGAATTGATCGCACTAACTGGGATTTCTATTTTTAACCAACAAAAAGACTTTTCTCAAAGCAGTTTTTATATTTATAAGTCAAAAAGCTGCTTTGTGCTGGTATTAAAGGAAACATTAACAAGAGTAATTATTACAGTTTTCACCTATGTTTAGTTTAATTCACTGGTTATGGGAATACTATTTTTAATTTACTAACTGAAATTATTTTCCTCTAAATTTTAAAAAAAAAATATGAATGGGATCAATTTGAAACCTTGTTAATCTAAATAAAATTAATTATAACCTTTAATTTAACAGCAATATTCATTCCTATTCATCAGGTTCCTATGCAACTCCATACATTATTTTCTTTTTGTCTGGTAGTTTTCATTTTTTGCATTGCTGTTAAAGAATTTAATTAGTGAGACGAGATTTTGAAGAGTCTGTTTTTTGTTGTTGTTGTTTTTATTTGATCTTTACATACAGACAGACAATAACCAACTGTATTTCTAAATTTCTTCAAAAAATATTAACTATTTTACTTATATTAGTTTCAGACATTTAGATGTGATTTTGCTAAATTAATAAATATTTAATCAAACTGAGATGGGAATAGTGGCCTTGTGACTCTGAACACTTCAAGAATGTGGCTTTTGCTGTTTATCACAGCCTGATTCTGCAGAAAAATGACAGCACGGACATTTCCAAAATAATCTTCTTCTTTTTTTAATTCTGTAATCAGATTTAGTTTTGATGTAGCTGATTCTCAGATTTGTGTCATCCTTCCAGCAGATTGAACAATTTCAAACAGATGTTAAATCATCAAAGTCAGATTAGCATCTTCCAAAGCTGGACTTTCATTGTTTTCCAGAGGAAACCTCCTCCTCCACCCTCTGCAGCAGTCAGATGTAAACTTGCGGCTTCACTTCCTTTCACAAATGAGGAAGTTGTGAGGAAGATTTAGACCAGAGAAATGCAAGTTTATTCTCTCTGCTTCCATGGATCTGACAAAGCGTGAAACCATGAAGAAGAGAAGTGATGGGTGAAGTGCAGGAAAAACCCAAGTCAGTAATGGCAGAACGATGCTGAGAATTTAGTGCCATTGTTTCTCTTTCTTTCTCTTTCCTATCTTTTGGATGCAACAGACTGAAACGAGAGATCACAGGGAGGTCTGGACATGCACAGGAGCACCCCCCCCCCCCCCCCCCTTAAACACACACACAACTGACAAACATAACAAGGAGTTCCTCCATAGGTTGCTTCTTTCTTTTCTTCGGCCTCTAATTAGAGAGCCAGAGATGAGTGCTGACAGGAAGTCTGTAAAGCTGTTAACGTGTAGCTCTGAATAATGCTTTAACATTCAAACCTAATTGCATTTAATTAGTCTTAAAACCTCACTGCGATTAGTCCGCGTTGGCGTTGCGGTTCGGGCAGCTCATTTATTGAAAACCTGTGAAGTGGGCGGAGTTTTTTATGTCATTTCAGCCAATTAAGGAACCAGGAACAATATGGTGGAGGGTGGGACTTCACCCACGCACACACTCATTAAAGGAAGACGTCCCACGGGGCCTCTTCTCATTTCCAGCAGGAACACCAGAGGGATGTCCTGCTTTCAGCGGTGCAGAAGTCCTCAGAGTGTGCACGTGTGATTTTAAAGAGTCTTCTAGCTGCATGGGTGTCAGCTGGATCCATGATGGTCTGTTTGCAGAGGTGATCAAGTCTCCATGACTAAAACTGATGGTTCAAATTGTCAAACACACAAAGCTCACACCTGAACCTTTTCCATCCCATAACTTCCGGTGTTTCCTGGTCTCCTCAGTTACTGGAACTTGAATCTTGAAAATATTATCGTCAACTTATTGAAATGTTCTCCATTATGGCTGTTCCTCTGTTATTGATTGTTTAATGTTCAATGTTGTTGGTGAGGATCTGAAGAAGCTCATTCATATACGACTGTCAGTGAACTGGTGCGACTGGCCGATTGACTCTTTTTCTGCTTTTTCCTGTCCTGGTCTGAGTTTGCTTTAGGCTGTAGCGCCTCTGGATGAGCAGCTGTTGGTGGTGCATGGTTTTCCAGCTGGTTTGGTCCACTTTAGTTTTTATTTCTCTTTTAGAAATGCTGTGTTGGAAAAATAAATAAAACAGTTGTATAAGGGGAACTTTTATCAGCATCCTGGTCCAGCGCACAGGCCTGTCTCAGGGAGGAGACAGAAGGAAAATACACCTCCAAAAACAAAGCTGGATTTCATGTTTGCCTTTTAGGGCGTATTCAGACTAGAAACAGAGACCCAGTCCACTTCATTTGGTTTGGATTGAGTAAATAAACAGTTCGACCCTTTTTTCTGTTTGATAACACAATATCCATTGCTTTATGTTTGTCCGGGGCTCATCTGTTGCTGCATTGCTACTCTGGTAACTCTGGTACGGTGGCCGTTTTGGTTCAGTTGCTTAACTCTGGGAACGGATTGTACTGAGACTGAGAAAAAGAGCGAACCGATGCTCAGTCTGATTGGAAACCAACCAAGACCACCTAAATATGGGTCAGAGACCAGTTTATTCAGATTGAATATTTGCTCAGGATTATTGGGCAAACGAACTCTGGTTTACTTAACCCTTGTGCTATCTTGGATGACCCCACCCTTACTTTGACGTGTTCTCCCTACCATGACAAAGGTGGATAAAGGTGGAAAAATTTAATGTAATCCATTGAACCAGTGAAGATCACAAAAAATTGAAAAAAAAGGTTAAGAGCTCTGTCTAGTGAATCTAGATGACCCAACTCCCAACGGTAAAGTACCTAGGATAGCACAAGGGTTAAAGCAAACCAACTGTGTCTAGTCTGAATACACCCTAAAAAATAGAAAAGAATTAAAAGATTGTAAAATGTTAAGGAGTTTCTTTAGTTTGCACATTACCAAGGATGCAGGAGACTTAAAGAGCAACTCAGATGAAAATTGCGTTTCTGGTGTTTTGGATAGAGGACATAGATGAAGAAAATTAATCTTAAAATTGCAGCTCTGGGTATTTCTTTATTTAAATTGTTGGGAATCAAAAGCAGACAAAAAAAAAGGCTGTTTCAAAAATATCATACTTGTGACAAAGAAAACGCGCTAAGCGTGCCACCAGCGTCCTGCTCTGCTCCATTCTGATCATCCACTGTCAGACAAATAGATCCATGAACGTCTTTGTTTTCCTCGTCTGAGCGGGAATCTGGATCAAATCTCCAATATTGCTCAACATTTTTGTTGCACCTCTAATGTTAGCTTGGGGTTGTGAGGAGCTGTAAGCTAGCAGGAGAGCCTGTAAGCTGATTGGTTGATGAGGGGTAGGCCCTATGCACTTTCCTCCCATACTCTTACTGCTTCTCCCTACAACTCCAGTGGTAGGGGCAGTTGAAGCTGTAGTGGTGTCCCAAATGCTTATTTTGGGAGGAGTGGGAGGAACTTGCTTTAGGCTAGTTAACCCTCCGCCAGTAGAGTGATCCATGTGTGGGGGGGAAGAGAAACACATTTCTTCACTTGTTTCACAATGAGCGGCAACTTGCGTTTTCCATAACTCTCAGTTTGGAGGGCTAAATGTAGAGGTAAGGAGAAGCTGTAGGGGTAGGGTGAGTATTCGGCCAAAGTGTGGGTGGGCTTACCCCATGCAAACAGTCCCCCTCACTCAGAGGTGAATTTCTAATAAAGTCTTGTTGCTCTGCAAAAACTATGTTGTAGGAGAAATTTTTTTTTTTTTTTTGGCTAAAAACGTCATCAAAAGATGATCAAAGTAGAACTTTAAAACTACAAAGGTGGTGTTTCAAAGCAGTATGTGTGAAGCTCCTATGGAGGAGAAGCAGGTCAGACGGACGGGCGGTGTTTAAAAGAGGCCTGCAGAGCTTTTTAGGAGGTCTGAATAATGAAGGAGGAGAAGAAGGCGGAGGAGATGGCTTCACTTTAATAAAAGACACAACTGTGGTCCAACTCCCCCACTCTGCCCCGTCTGTCGCAAACATTCATCAGCTGAGTGTCTGACTCACAAACGCACCCAGCAGCTTCGTGAAGGACAAACTAAAGACAGCAGGCGGAACGCCACTCCAAATGCAGCCTACTGATTGGTCTGATCGTAACAGACCAATGTGAGATAAAAGCCTTACACCCGTCCCACTGAAGTACTCCAGTTCGGAAGATCTTAGGTTCCTAGCTTGCCCCCCCCCCCATGTGTCGAAGTGCTTTTGGGCAAGACGCTGAACCCCACGTTGCTCCTGGTGGTTATAGGTTGGCGCCAGTGTTCGTAAAGATTTGCGCCTTCCAACACCTTATAACTAAACGCCATTTACCATTTATGTGTGATGTCACACTCACTCGTCCAGTTCTCATTAACAGCCAATGCTGTCAATTCATAAACCTCTTAAATTCCCACAAAATTCCAACTTCTTACCCTGCCTCATCCCACTGTTGCCTGGCAACCCTTCTCTCCCCCTTTATTTATTTCTTCTTCCCGTTTTCTCCTGCTGTTTAGTCGTTTTTTTATCCTGCCTGCTTGTCTAAATTTAACAGCATTTTCTTTCACAGACGTGATGAATATTTAACTGAAAGTCAAACCAAAGTGTTTCAGTTTAGCTGCAACTTCTGGCTGTTAAAGATCTGAACCCAACAGATTCACCATTGCATCACTGAAGACGTTATTTTTTAATCGGGTCAGCCTTGTTTCTTAAGCTTTTTTATTTCTTTTACAGAAAGAACAAATATGTTGAATCTGCTGTTTACTGTTACTCCCAAAAGTTTCGCTTTAGTAGCCGTGAAGGTGTGACACTCGTCTCTTGAATGTGTTTTCTGCGTGGAATGTCTGAGTCTTTGTGTCACCGCAGCTCAGATGAGGGGTTCTGGTAGAACCGTCTGGACCTCATGAGTCTGCTGCAAAGCCGCAGCCATCGTCTCTGGAGAAATAAGAACTTCATCTGTGTGCCGGGAAGAGACCAAACTGGAAATATGATATCTGCTGTCGGCTACAGCCTACAGAGTTTGTGAAAATTGATGAGTGGCAAAAGTTCTGATGATGAAAGGCGCCCCACCATTTCAGAGCGACCTCACCCCCAAACCACGGAGCTGCAGGATTCATGTCATCTTTTCTCACAATAATAAACTCCCTTCTTTTTCCTTCTCATCTCTTAACTCCCCTTTGCCCAGTGGGTTCCCACAGAAACAATTACTTCTCCAGCTGTGCTGCTGTGTGTTTGTGTGTGGGGGGGTCTGGATGTGTGGTTCTGCAGCGCTTTCACTTCTTTATCTCATTGGAACAGTTTGAATGAACGGCTGGACCCGCCTGCAGGCAGAAAAAACGTGTTTTCCTTTTATCTGGATGGAAAGAACGGGGAAAATGTTCGTTCTGGTCACACAGCATCCAGTAAAGTTCTCTTGGGGGGGCTCTCACTGGAGCGCACGTCACATGCACTAAGCTTGATAGGAGCCAAACCATATGTGTCCTGTCACTGTTCACTTCTAACAACGATCAAAGTTGTGTTAAGTTAAATCAGCTGTGAAAAGGACTAGAGCAGGGCTGTAAAAAAAAAAAAAAAGTTCTTTTCAATATGTCAAATTAAGGTAGGGGGGGCCTTGAATGACCTCAGGAGGACATCCTGTCAAGGTCAACTGTCCTTCAAAGGTCTCCTAAGGCAAACTGGTCCTGGTACAGACAAACTGAGATTCACAAGAACCCTATGGAGGTAACATCAGGTCCTGCCCTTCCCTGAGCTGGGGTCACCATGGCTCCACCCAGAGGCCGGGCCTTAGGGAGGGGCTGGTCAGCAAACACCTGGTGACCACATCACCTGTAGGGTTCATGGGTTTGCCTTCCTGCAGGCTCACTCCCCCCACGGGGAGCCAGACTGACTTCTAAATTCTCAGAATTTGGCTTTTGGGATGTGAAATCTCCTCCTTCTGGTCAAGACGGAACATTAACTATTTGTGAGGGTCTATTTGTGCTTCAAGGGGATGTGTAGGTGGTTCCTGCAATCCCACATGATACTTGAAGGAAGTGGCGTTCCAAAAACAGTGGGTTTCAATCTCAAATCTTCAGTCCTGGACATTAGTTACATGAATGATCTTTAAAATCAAAATGAAGCTTTTTGTTTTTTTCTCTGAATTGAACCAAATCTAACCATCAGCTCTGAGACCAGCGGTCCCCTTCATCACTCTGCTTCTACTGAACCCCTCCTGAGAGGTCAAATGCCCCTAACTCTTGCTGGACATGAACAGCTGAAGGCCTCATGGCCCCCGAAGGCCTCGTTGAGCCCCAGAGTGACAGCTTGTCTGTGTCTTCTCGCCTCTTGGGTTCTTTTTGTTTGTGTCTGCTTTTCCCTCATTTTCTTTTTCTTTCTTTTCAGGTTGTATTTTTTTTAACTCTCCAGCTCTGTGGGGGTTCTTCTTATGCTGTTTTTTTATCCATGTCAGCCAGCTGGAAGTCCATTGAGCAGCATCAGACCTGGACCAGTCTGAGTCTCACAGAAAGTCCACAGAGGAGGGGGGGCTCTTTCCAATCTGCCAAACTGCACCTAAACTTCCCCTCTGTCAGGATCTGATTGTTGCATGAAAACCTTTTTTTTCTGGACCCCCACCAGAAATCCTGTGACCTTTCTTTGACATTCCAACCTTTTCTCCCACACGGGGTTCAACTGGTTGACAGGAGACGACTTCTTCCACTGCAGCATTTCCAGCACAGTCTTAGATCCAATGGTGTCAGCAAGGATCCGTGCACCGCCCTCTCTATCCAGACATGTTCGAGCATCTTAAAGCCGGCAGTAGGCGCGGCCAGTCTGAATGCCCACCTAACCTTCCGGTCGGCTCACTCCACTTTGATCCATTCTGAGAAGGACCTGCTGCAGAGTCCATGGAGAACGCGTTCCTTCAGGAGAATTCATGGATCCATGTCTGGATGAAGGGGGTATAGAGGACGAGTGATTGAATGGATTTTATTCAAATAAATCTGTAAGGTTAACGAAAAAGTGGAGGGGGCGGGGGGGCGTCGATGAAGATCTCAGGTGGGGCACAAAACCCGTAAAAGTGTTTGTGGCTCTGCAGCTCAGACTCTGAGCCCCAGCAGAAACACGGCAGGATTTAATGCTGCACACTCAAAGCAGCTTTCCTCTCATTATTCATGAGGCACAAAGTGGCAGCAGCTAAAATGGGAGGGGGGGTACGGCAAACTGAGGGGGGCAGACACGATGAGACGGAGCGAGGCCATCCCTTTGTTAGGAGCCACAGCCGCAACAATTTACATGAGAGCCAGGCCTCCTGGCTGCTGATTGGTTCAGAGAGTCGCTCGCCTTGCCGCACCCCCAGCCCTTCCCTGCCTCCCTCGCCTCGCTGCAGCCAATCAGGAGGTCACACACACGCAGGGGGGGCTCCTCCAGAAGGAGCTCCTCGATGAGTGAGAGTGTGTGTGAAAGTTTTGACGGCAGAATAAGTGATGAGCTGTGGGCCAGCCGGTGTGTGGAGGGACTGCGCCCCCTGCTGGAGCTGCAGTGAAGCCACCACACACGCTGCAGGTCTGTACAGCAGATGAGCAGAGCGACCGCTGATGCTCTGATCACACCTCTGCTCTCCTCAGCCATCCTCTGCAGAAGCCACAAGAATGTTTTCCAGTTTCACTAGTGTGTTTCACCCCTACATACACACCCCCCTTTAACCCAACAACATCTAAATAACACACACTCTTTGACACAACGCACTGTTTACCACAGTGGTCTCCAAGCTTTTCCAGGTCACAGACCAGTTTAATTTCAATGTTTTCACGGACCTGTCTTCATTAGATTTCATGTAGGAACCATTAACATGTGATACAGAATTCCTTTAACACGAAACTGTCAGTTAACTGTAACCAACTTCAGCCTCATTTGACTTTTAATTCAATTTTATTTGTATAGCTCCAATTCACAACAGTCGGCTCGATGGGCTTCGTATCTTTAAGGTGTGACGGATTAAAATGAAAAAAACTGTTATTTACTAACTATAATCATAAATGTGGATCCACCGTTTAAATAACTTTATTAGCAGCATCCTGATAACATTTGAGATTATTATTATTATTATGGTCTGTGGGAGCAATTGATCCATATTTGGAGTAAAGGCTCCTGGTTGTTGTCTGGTGAATGCAGATGTCTTTTATTTTGAAGTCAAAGGTTCTTCTTCTGTTTCCCCTCTGGATCGTTTTTGCCAGAAGAAACTTTCCAAATGTTTGTTTTTTGCTAACTTTGCTGGCTTGGAGGTTTCAGTTTAGCGGTTGCTGCAGCCGCTTTAAGAACATAATGGATGGATTTTCCACATGTGGCTGAGCGACTTGACATGCGTCAAGAATGAGTCAGACGCGGTGGAAAGAATCCAGCAATTTTTCAAAATACAACATCCTGTATAATCAGGTTAAATTCAAAATAAATGTAAATCATGTTTTTTTCTATGTGGCCCGGTACCATTTGTCCTTCGGATCGGTATCAGACAGCAGCCCAGAGGTTTGGAGACCACTGGTTTACCCGATCAATGGGAATCGGCTGATTCTGTCGCAGAGAATCATCTGAGAATCAGCTTTTAAAAGCAATAAAATAAAAAAATAAAATAAACAGACGGTTTGTGAAGCTGTCTTTGTCCCTCTGAAGTCCACTGTCTCCTCCTTTGTCTTGGAGGTGTTAAGGATCAGGTTCTACTCTTCACACCGCCCTCCCAACTTCTGGACTCCTCTGCCTTGACGTCACCAAACATGGCGTCTGCAAATTCACAGTGGTGGGTGGTGACACAGTCACAAATCCACAAATGGTGTAGAGCAAGGGACTCAGTGCACAGCCCTGTGCAGAGCTGAGGCCTGCTTGGACAGGAAGTCTCTGATCCAGCAGCTAGTGGTGGTTGGGTGTTAGATGCCCAGCAGCTTTTCTGTCAGGGAGTTGAAGGCAGAGCTAAGGTCAACAGTATGGGGTAGCGTACCTGCGGTTTTGGATGGATAGTGGTGTGGAACCGTGTGGAGATGGCGTTCCCTCTCAGTCTGTTAGCTCTGCATGTGAAGTGCAGTGGATCGAATGGGGGGGGGGGGGGGGGGGGCGTGACGTGACGTCGGACCTCAGGTGTCAGAGCAACCAGTCGTTCAGATTGCTGATGCTGGTGTTTTTTGACAGTGGCACAGTTGAGATTTACCTCTGTCTGAGAAGATGAAGAACTGGAACAGTGAATCACTAAATGGGGTGCTGGGCTGTGGTCCAGAGGTAGAGGGGTCAACCTCCGATGGCAAACACCATTTAGCAATTTTAAATAAAGACCTCAGCTGGCTGGTCTGCACTTTCTCCGAGGACCCTCCCAGTCACTGCAGGGGAAACCATGAGGCTGGATGGCAGATCAGTGGTGGTGCTGCTGCTGCCTCAGGTTCTTTGGAATTTGTTGTTTAGCTGCTGCGCTAGCATAGCATATGGCCCTCGAGCTCTTGTGGAGCTGCTGGAGGTTGGGGTGCTGAGGTCCAGGCCACACCTCACAGTCACTTTGCTTTTAGATCAAACTCTTTATGTACGGTGATCCCTCGTCTGTTGCAGTAGTGAACAGTGAAATCCTAATTTATCCACTTTTCTCAGACAGATAAACATTTTTACTTGGTTTCTTTTTTGTTTGTTTTGTTTAAAATCTCAAAGTTCAACGCTTCTTAGAAAAATAAATCCAGTTTTTAGAATGAGAACAAAGATCTGATTAAAGAATTTATGATGACTTGGAGAGCTGCACAGGAAACGTGGCATGGAGGAGATTGATTGACAAGGTCTCTAGCCAATCAGGATGCAGAACATCCTGGCACTGGGGGGAAAAAATCAGCAAAACAGCAAAATGTGAACCCCGATACAGCGAGGGAACAATGTATTTTTGTAATTCTTAGTTTTTATCCTGAAGAATGTCAAATTGATTAAACAGAATCATACTTTTTGGTCTAACACAAAAATGGTCCTTTTTGACACAGTTATATAATCTGCAGCGCCACCTGCTGCTCTGGAGGTCAGAAACAGACATTAAGCCGGTGATTTTTAAACATGTAACTGTTGCATTGGTGCTTTAGCTCCAGCGGTTAAACCATTTAAGCAATTAACGTAGTTCCAGTAGATTCTGAAGCAGCCCTGATATGCAACTGATACAGCAGTGAAATGTTTACACAATCAATGAAATCGACTGGTTGTGTCGCTGAGGAAAGCTGCTTTGCGCCGTTATGCAACACTATACATAGTATTGTGTTGAAGTGTAGAAAGTCAGTTCAAAGCCGCCTTTCTCCTCGTCAAAATCAGCTGCCAGCAACATTTCTCGTGTTAAAGGGTAAAAATCTAGAATTCAAAAATCAAGATTTTGTTTCATTTGTGGGACTGTGTTTATGCTAGAGATCCATGGATGCTGGAAGCAGTTGGATGATGAACATTTTTAGGAATTGGGAAGTCTGAGTCTGAAAGGGGGTGGAGCTTTAGGCAATCGAGGGTGGAGCTGCAGGTTATAATGTCGGGTCGGGTCAGATGGTAAATGAAAAACACAGATGTGTCCTTGAGCTCAAACATCTGAACTGTGTGTTCAGAATCACCTAGAAACTCCCTGTTCAGAACGGCAGTGCATGTGAGTGTGCACGGATCGTATCTGGGATCAGTTTGTCTTGTATCAGAGCTAAACAAAAAAGCCAAAAAGGCTCAATCAATTCTGAACTGTGCCCCCCCCCCTCCCCCCGTCCACACACACTCACAAGCGGGGCGAGTCGAGCTCACAGTGCAGCTCCGCCTTGTTGACTCGCAGACAGGAAGTACACGTCACCTTCAGAAAGGACTCCCACTTTTCCTCTGGAAGTTTGGTTTTTACAGATTATTTGTGGCTTTTATGTAAAGATTAACATGACTCGTCAGAACAGTACCTGATGTGTTCAGGCCCAGATCACAGCCCACATCATCATTCCTCCACCAATGTGCTTCTTTCTCTGTTTTTTTTTTTTTTTTTTTTTTCAATTTTCCAACATGGACTTTAACATTAACCTGCTGACTGAGGCTTGTGGAGTCTGAGATGAAGCTTGGGTTATTTCACTTGTAAAAGATGGTTGCTTGTTTTTTTGGTCTTTTTATCTATTAAAAAAACGTTTTCAACTTGAATTATTAAACCCTGTGTGTTTTTGTCGTGCATGTGTGTGTTTAGGTGTCCATTGGTAGGATGTACGAGGTGCAGAAGACGGTCGTGGAGTAGCAGGATCATTGAGGAAGAGCCCGGCAAACAACAGGATGTGTCCTCATAGACCAGAGCCCACCTCGTCTTTGGCATCACTGTTCAGTTTGAGCTGTGGAACATGAAATGCATCGTGGGAGACGCAGTTGAAGTCTGGGAGGATCATGTTGGGGCTGCTCCCGTTGGTCGAGGCTTCCCTGACTTTGTTTTTCTTTATTATTTATGTTGTCAGCAACACAATCCATCTATCCTGAAAAAAAATATTTACTCAGCAAAGAGACGAAGACTGAGAGCTGCAGCATAAAAGAGCAACTACTTTTCTTGATCCGCACACCAACAGAAATATAAGAAATGACCAAAACGCTGGAGGAGAAATCACCTAGCAGGCTCCTCCTCTCTGCTGTGCTTTAGCTCCTCCTTCTGGAGGCTGGTTACCATGGTGACTGAGGCATTCAGGGATGTTTTTTTTTCTTCAGGTCATCAGTTTGTGTTTTAAATAAAGGCAAATGACAAAAGAACTCCTGTGTGTTTTCTGCTCCATGACTTCTGACGGATCCTCAAGCCAAAGGCCTGATGTTCAGGGTTTGTACACCTGTCTCACCTCTGTACAGGTGAGACATCTGCCGTTCTTCAGGGTTTGTACACCTGTCTCACCTCTGTACAGGTGAGACATCTGCCGTTCTTCAGGGTTTGTACACCTGTCTCACCTCTGTACAGGTGAGACATCTGCCGTTCTTCAGGGTTTGACCATCTGCTGTTGAAGATCCTGTTGATCTCAAACCGCTTCCAATTTTAAAATAAAATGTTTGAAGTAAAAAACATTTAGGAAGTGTTTCTGCTTCCATGTTTGTCATTTGTAACAAACACCTTTCGACATTCATTTCACTGTGTATGAATGGAAAATGTTGGACCTTCTCAGCACTTAACTCAACATGAGCTCATTTAAAAGAGAAATAATTATTTAATGAAATAATTAAGCGGTTTTCCTCCCTTGTTTACGTTTTAGGATAATTTACAAAACTTCTCTCAAAAATATCAGTATGTTAATATAGCTGCTAGTTTTTCCAGTGTGATTATTTATTGTTTAAGTAGGTCAGCAGTCTTTATTCTCTTTTCAGTGGTTTCCTAATTTAATAATTAAATGACTTCAGAATTTATGCAGCTTTTCCTGCATTTAAAAGACAAGCTTTTTATCATTGTTATTTCAAATCCAGCTTGCGTTTGCCCCAAATTTAGATGAGGGGGAGATTAGTGGGCTATTGACCCCCTATTTTTTCTGTTGAAAAGTTGAAGCGATGCAAGTCTAGTGAATCCGATTTATGAAAGACTTGGAATCATAATTACAGCCCGGCACAAACCGCAATCATTAATTTCTCCTACATGATTAATATTCAGTTTGCACTTCCGTAAATTAGAATAAACGCCATCCATCTGTCACTGCCAAAGCCGTGTCCCTGATTGGTCAAAGTTCAACCTGATCTGGCTTTCAACGCATGTTCCATAGTCGTGTGTTTAGTATGTAGAACCCAAGAGCCCTAAGCGCTCATTTATGCACGTTTACATAAACATTTCATTGGAAGAAGCTGATTGAATGCGTGTTGCTGAGGGCGGCGTGAACTTAGCTTCACACTTACAATGGAACCTTGACGTAGATCTGTTTACACTAGAATAGATTCATAATAACGATAAGGTCCTTGGATCATTTTTTGTCCTTTCAAGTAATTTTCATTCTTTAGAAAACTCTATTTCCAAACTTAATCAACTTTTTTGCTGAAGCAACTTTCCAAACCTTCAACCATTCTAGCATTTTACAACTTTATGTCTTCAGCATTTTGTCCAAACTTCTTCACGAGTTATTAAACAGTTTTGCTCAAACAAACTTCAAGTCTTTCAGCCATTCTAGAATGAACACACTGGCTTTAGCATGTCCAGCAACCACCTTCAGCTCAAAGCATTCACACCTGCATCATTGCAGGTATTGCAATGTATGTAGTTTGACATAGCTACACTCATTGTTAAAGGAAGTTGAGCTTTCTCTGTACTGGGCACATTTTTCATAAAAACATCTAATCTGTGTATATGATGTGTTTTTCTATTTCAGGTTACATGGATGAACCTGTTAAAATATCTTTATAAAAAGGACATCAAACACGGTTATACATTTGAAATGATGGTGTAAATAAAAGCCATCCTCATGTGTTCAGTAAAAAGAGGCTCATAACTCCTGCAACAGCCACACAGACATCTCTGCACATGATGTTCTGAGCTTTGCTGTTAAACCGAAGACCTGACAGCTGCACTGCTGCTTTGTTTTCTGCACATCTGCACTTGATGTGAAAGGCCCAGAGCGCTCTGCTGCTTCAGCGTTTCTGTCCCACTGAAATCCTTCAGGTGTCCACAGCTTCTCTCTGCAGGCTGGCAGAGGAATCGAACCGTCTCCATTTGCTCCTGTGGAAAAAACGTTCATGAACAAACACTAGAATATGCCGGTAGCCAGGTCACATGACTGAGTCCAGGTGTGAACTGAAGCAATGCAGGTGTGTTTCTGGTTCACACCTGTGCTGTTTGTGTGTGTCTGTTGGTGCTTTAGTGTTTTGAACAAAACTGTTGTAAAACTGCTGACCTGAGCTCAGAGGAGATGTGGAGGAGACGGAGGCAGGTTAGGAGGTGACTGACCTGCAGGTACCGACAGCTCCTATTTATAGAGCCATCTGTAGGTTGAAAGGTGAGCCCGGTGCCCCCCCCCCACACACACACACACACACAACGACACACAACTGTTGCTCAATGCTGGGTTTCATCAGAGAAGCACGCACACACACAGGCTTCTTCACAGAGTTCTGCACATGCTCAGTTCATCTGTTGCAATTCTGATGACCTTTGATATTTGTTCAGTCATTCAAGGGTTTGTAAAAGGGCTCTTGATATGAAACGGTTTTAGTAAACTCACTGTTGGGCTAAATTCAGACATTTGTAGGTCGTCAGTTAGAAAAATCGGATGATAGTTTGGATTGGTTCTAAAGTTTGATTTCTACAAACCTGAAAAAGATGAAGGTCAGGGTCAAGTCAACTATGATTATTTGTTGTTTTTGATTTTTTTATTAGTTATTAAAACCCCACCAATATGTATGTGGGATGGGGGGTTGAGGATTTTTTCAAAGGCAGAGTTCTCTCTGCTCAGTCCAACAAATAATCTCAAGCAGCACATGGAGAGGAGTTGTTCTGTGGAGCCATTGGCTAAAGCTGCAACCTCAGGGACGTCCACATGAAGGAGGGATCCTCCCCCAGGACGGACAGGGGATGTACCAGAACTCTTGGAGAACAATGAGCTTATCAGTCAAGGAACTCCATGGTGGTGCAGTGGTTAGCACTCTTGCCATACAGTGTCTTGGTTCAGTACCCAGCTGGGCCTTTTCTGTGTGGAGCTTGGATGTTCTCCTTGTGCATGTGTGGGTTAGTTTAGTAGATTAACTACCCAAATAAGTTTAGGGTAGATGCTAATCCACAGGTACAAAAATTAAAATGTAAATTTAAGTGCATACTCACTTCTTAATTTTATTGGTTGATTTATTTTATTGTGTTAATGAACCAAAAAAAACGTTCCTAATAAAAACTCTTCTTCTTGAGTTCACTTTTTAAAAACCTTCCCCAGAATGCTAAAAATATTAATAATATTGAATGTTATACCGTTTCTGTGAGGATTCTACCGTTGAGTTCCGTTGTTCAGTAGAGTTTTGGGTGATGTTCTGTCCTCTGTCAGTCACTCCAGGTTCATGTTTTTCATGCACAGTTGTCTTCATTTCTGTTCATTGTTTTCAGTCAGTAGAAGTACGGTGGCCGACAGGGCTCACAGTACATACAAAAGAAAAAACGCAACGGCATTACCCGAAGCACGACGACATAACCGCAGCATTAGCATTACGCTCAGCACAACGGAAATGAGGACTTTTTTTTTTCTCCAACCGACGGAAAATAAATGAATCAGTTTCAAACTATTCAGCGCTCCTGAGAGCTACGTGATATTTGGACAAGATTAGGGTGTTTTTTTTACTAGACAACGTAATTTCTTATCTATTTCTGTATCTAACGCTCTTTGTCTTTTTTTTTAATTACAACTTTTAAGTCGTAAATTTACTAGAACAAAACGTGTAAATTTACAAATTTTTATCTTATGAATTTATGATTTAAAATCTCGTAAATTTACGAGAAAAAAGTCTTGATCATGTAGAGCCTTTTCTGATGCTTTATCTCTAGATAGGTTTTAAAAAACAAAGAGATTCGGAACCTTTTGGCGACTCAAAATCAGATTATTGTCAGTGGAGCATCTTTCCGGGGTTTGGTGTCCGTAAAGCGGAGTTTCATCTGTAAAATAAGGAGCTCAGAGAAACGTTTGGGTAGAGGATCACTGCAGCCTTTACTTTCCTTTTCATTCACACCCTCAAGTTCATTTGTCTCCTTACGTCATGAACCTTTCATCCGAACACAAATGTGGAAGTAATCAGTGTTATATACGCCCCCCACCCCCTCCAGATGAAACGCCCCATTATATATAACATATAACAATAAAGATGAATGAAAATAGTCTATTATATTTGTACTATTATGTCGGGGCATGCACGTTATAACCAAGGATTACGGAGTCCGTTGTAGCTGTTCAACTCAAGCTTTATTAACACTCTTAGCTTATTACAGGCGCTCACTCTCAGTCCCTCCTTCTATATCGTCCCCCTGGATCTCCACCACCATCACATTAGTTCCTACACAAATGCCCTCATTACATCTCCCTCCTTTTAGCTTAGAATCTGTTTCTTCTTAATCTTTTAACTTTAAACCATTCTTAAGATGCATTACTTAACTGTAAACGATTTCTTCAATAAACCATATAGTTCTTTTAACGATGCAACATTATTTCCATTCTTCAACATCATTTCTCCTTTTTTTTTCTTTCTTTTTTTTCTTTTTTTTTTTTTCTGAAACAAGTCTGTCTAGAGGTGACAACCTGTGTCCCTCAAAACTGTGCAGGGATTATTGTGCCCTGTGAACCACAGTTTCCTAAACTGAACAGTGTCTATAAATGTAGTCTCTGCGGGGGGCGAACAACCCTCCCCGACCTCGTAACCGTGGAGCCCTCTGGAACCACTCTGATCTGGGATCTGTTTCTCCTGAGGCGTCCAGATGGCATGTCGATGTTATAGGAACGTGGGGTGTTGGCTGGGCCGCTGACCGTTCCGGGACTTTTGGTGTTCTTCACCCAGACCTGTTGTCCTGGTCTGAGCTCTTGTTTTGTTTGAACTTTGTGTCTCCCGTTGAACCAGAAAGCTTGTTTCTGTTTCTGGTCCTGGTCTTTGCTCCGGAAAAGTAGAAGGTTAGGCCACTTTGGTTGAAGTTTCTCTTTACTGACAGGCAACGGTGTCCTGATGTTACGACCCATCAGCAGCTGTGCGGGTGAGGAGCCGTGCGCCAAAGGTGTGGCTCTGTATGCCATCAGAGCTTTGTGTGGATCTTCCCCCTTCTTCAGTAGAGCTTTGATGGTCCTCACCGCCCTTTCTGCCTCCCCGTTGCCCTGAGGGTAGTGGGGACTAGAGGTCACATGGCTGAAGTCATAGTCTGTCGCAAATGCTGCAAACTCAGCTGCTGAAAACTGAGGGCCGTTATCTGTAATCAGGATTTCAGGAACCCCGTGCCGCGCAAAAATTGCCTTCAGTTTGTTAATAACTGGGACTGCAGTAGTAGTGGTAAGGCTTGCCACCTCAATGTATCGGGAAAAATAATCCACTACTACCAGATACATAGCACGGTTCCACTGGAACAGATCGGCTGCAACACGCTGCCATGGTCTACTAGGAAGTGGCGTTGTCAAGAGAGGCTCTGGAGTAACATGAACCTCTTGCGCGCACACTGTGCAGTTTTCAACTGTCTTTTTGATTTGTTTGGTCAAACCGGGCCACCATATGGACTGTTGTGCTCTGGCGATGCATTTCGTCATGCCCTGGTGACCTTCATGAACTCTTTCAAGCATTTCCTCTTGCATATTGACTGGAATGAAAAGTCTTTCATTTTTCATTAAAAGTCCATCCGCAACAAGCAGGTCTTGGTGGTACTGCCAGTACACTTGAAGCTCAGGTGGAAGGGCTTTTCTGCTTGTAGGCCACCCTGATTGTACTAAATGTCTTAGTTTTTGGCATGTAGAGTCCATTTCCTGTGCCCTTCTGATTTGTGTAAGTTTACTTTCAGATGCTGGCAACTGTTGCAAAATTTGATTGACAGAGACACACACATCTTCTTCCAACTGTTTATCCTGCATTGTGGGTGGAGCTTGGATGGGTGCCCTGGACAGTGCGTCCGCCGTGATCAAATTTTTTCCTGGAACGTGTTCGATTTTGTATGTAAAACGGAGTAGTCGTAACCTAAATCTTAGAATACGAGCTGGCAGGTCATCAAGAGCTCTGCTGCCTAGTAAGGAAATGAGAGGCTTATGATCAGTTTGGATCAAAAAGTCCATTCCTACCAGGTAAGACTGAAATCGCTCACACGCCCATGTCAGTGCGAGTGCCTCTTTTTCGATTTGGGCATATCTGCGCTCTGCATTTGTCATGCTGCGTGAAATGAAGGCCACAGGACGCCATTCACCCGTTGGTTGTTTTTGGGATAAGACTCCTCCTAATCCAAATGAGGATGCATCTGCTGCAACTTTGGTCCCTCTGTTTAGACAGTACTGGGCGAGAACTGTGGGTGAACTCAGTTCCTGGCGTAGCTCGTCAAAAGCCCGCTGTTGTGCTGTTCCCCACTCCCAGCTGGAGTCTGCTCTAAGGAGCTCTCTTAATGGCTGTGTGAGTTCAGCGACACGTGGGGAGAACTTTCCAACATAGTTCACCATGCCCACAAATCTTTTCACATCAGCAGCATCTTTGGGTGTCGGCATCTCCTTGATCGCTCGGATTTTCCCCGGGTCTGCTTCAATGCCCTGTGCCGAGACGATGTGACCCAGAAACATGACTTTTTCTACAGCAAAGTGGCACTTGTCATTGTTAAGAGTTAGTCCTTCCTGCTGAAGACGCTCTAACACTTTGTGCAGTCTTTTATCGTGCTGTTCCCTAGTGGACCCGAACACTAATATGTCATCTGCATGACACACGGTTCCATCAAGGCCTGACAGCATTTGGGTTAGTCTCTTTTGAAAGTGTTCCGGTGCAGATGAGATTCCAAACGGCAGTCTTTTATAACAGTACCGGCCAAACGGGGTGATGAATGTAGTTAAAGGAACTGAATCTGGGTGTAAAGGTACTTGCCAAAATCCTGCTGTAGCATCCAGTTTTGTGAATACTGTTGCACCTGCAAACTTGGCCAACGTCTCATCCACAGCCGGCAGTATGTGGCGCTCCCTGCAAACATATTCCAGGGCTCCAGACTGCGAGCGCACACGCACGCAGGCAGACGCACACACTCGCGCACATACTCATGAAACGCGAGCACACACTCGCGTGATGCCCGTCTGTGAGGCGGCCAATGCGTGTGAGAAGAATAGGGAAAGCCGCTGTAAGTGGCTAAAATGCGTGGAGGGGAGGGGCCTAGAGACAATCGAGCGCGCGTTAACACCTGTGGGAAGGAAACGGAGACAAATATCATCACAACCTGACATGTGCGTCTGAGCTATGAGTAAGTGAACTATTGATTCGTTCTTCCAACCTGCGGCTAGTGTACCAGTGACAGAACTACAGCAGGGGTCTCAAACTCGCGGCCCGCGGGCTATTTGCAGCCCCCAAGATGATATTTTGCGGCCCCCGCCTTAATGTTACTGCAGCCCGTCAGTTTTAATAAATGACACTTTTTTATTGTCGTGCACGGAGATGACCAACCAATCACAGTGGGGTATATGACTCTTGGGGGCGGGACAATGACAGGGCTTGAAAGCAGGACACCTGCTCGTAATTTTCTAAATACATGCAGTCCGTGCTGAACCTTTCTCTGGGTCACACAGAACCGGAGGAAGGCTAAGTTTTGGTTACGGTTACGGCGGCGCATCAAACGGTTTATGCACGACTGTTACGGCAGCACACCGCTCCCGCGGGAGTCGGGTCAGCTGAGGAGAATAAATGTCCCACACCTACATGCGTGACAGCTAAGGGGGCTTGAACATTAAACACACTCGAGCAAAAACAACAGTAGTTTTAGACACACTGAAAATACGTGGGGAAAATGCAACGATAGACGTGCTTGAGATGAACCGGCACCACGCCTGGATCGTTGGGGAGACCGGCAGGGGGGGGGGGGGTCTGCAGCGAGACTGAAGGACAACAGGAAGTTGGAGTTGTCCTTAACATTCAATGTAGTTTTAATATTCCTCTCCCTCTTAGTGTGATCTGTGTTATTATATATTTTATGATTATTTTAATGTTTTGTAATGTATGTAGCCTTTTTTAATCAATAGGTATTTTAAATTATTTTAATTGATCACTCAACTACAAAAACCATCAGGACACATGTCCCATAATGCATTGTTTTGTAGTCATCTGGGCAGCTTTCAGTCAGTTCAGTACTAAATTTCCAGCTGTGTTCGCTCAGGTTGGGGCCTTGATCCCGCCCCTTTCTGGTGACATTTTTGTGATGATTGACAGGTGATGTTGGAGCAAAAACAAATATATGTCTCACACCAGGTGATCTGCGCAGCGTTGAGTTCACCTGGGTGATCTCAAACACGCTTATTGTGCATCTTGGTTGCACTTATTTGGTGTCACCAAGATGAATTTCCATCCGTTTTCTTTACTATTTGTATTGTCATGACAGCGATGCTGCTGTCAGTTTACCTGTTGTTGCATCTTCAAAAGTGCAGAATAAATTGTGACACTGAATTTGAAACAGCACATTGTAATTTCTGCATCTATTATTAAAGTATTTATTAGTAATACAGGGGAAATTAGTAGATTTGGTTTGCATGTTGATTTACGGTATGCGCCCCTAAATTTTCTGGTTGTGCCCCTAAAATTTTCAGTTAGGGGCCACTGTGCTCCTGGTAAAAAAGTTAGTCTGGAGAACCTGTATTCATTCAGGTGAGTCATGTCTGAGCAGATCCTGACCTTCTCATTGGGCTTGGGGGCTACCACCATCCCAGCGCACCACTCTGTAGGTTCCTCGATGGCCTCAATCACTCCCATCTTCTCCATTCTTTCCAACTCTGTCTTTACTTTGTCATATAAGGGTAAAGGGACTCGTCTGGGTAGCGACAAGGCATAAGGTTTAGCACCTTCTTTGAGTTTTATCTTGTACTCCCCCTTTAGGAGGCCCAGCCCTGTGAACACTCTGGGGTACAGTTTTTTCATGTCAGTCTCCAGTTCTTTAACGTTGTCGACGAGGTGCAGCAGGCCCAATGCTGAAATAGCTGGAAAGCCCAGAGGGTTGGACAGTCTCTGTACGACATACACTGGCTGCGTTGTTATCCTGTCTTTGTATTGTAGAACTGCATCAAACTGACCTTTCACTTTCAGGGCTTCTCCACTGGGGCCACACAGGGTTTTGTCTGCCTTGGTGAGCGTGCCATTTAGGTCCTTTGAGTAGGTGGCAGCTGGTATCACCGTCACATCTGCTCCTGTATCCAGTTTGAAAGTTACATTTTTGCCGTTTACCTCTAGTGTTTTTTTCCAGTTATCAGGCTGTGTTCCGGCTGAAACTGCTCCTAGAAACAATGTGTTGTCCTCATCATCAATAACTGCTCCAATTCTGCTCGATCTGCACACTGCTGCAAAATGCCCCTTTTTCTGACATTTCCTGCATGTCGTGTCTCGCGCTGCACAAATGTTTTTGGAGTGTCCAGGTGATCTGCCACAGCGCCCACATTGCTTGTAGTCTTTTTGATGTTCACTCTGACTCTTTGTCTCAAAAGTTTTTCGTGACTTATAGTCTTTGAAAGTCTTTTTCTTAAACTTCAATATGTCCACATTAGCTTCTGTCGTGTCCTTAAGATTTGTTTCTCTCACCACTGGTTGTTGTTTCTTTATCTCTTCATTTTGTCTTATCTGTTGCACTGCCTTTTCCAGTGTTAATCCACTATCCATCTGCAGTTTTTCTGACAGGCCTTGGTACTGTGTTCCTACCACTAGCCTATCTCTTATCATTTCGTCCTGCAATGGCCCATACTGGCAGTTTTCTGCTAACTTGTAGACTGCAGTTATGAAAGATTCAGCTGACTCCCCTGGTTCTTGGCTTCTTCTGTTGAAACGTGCTCTCTCATAAATGACATTTTGTTTGCCTATAAAGTGCTTATGAAAGGCTTCTTTCACACACTTGTACGTTTTGAGTTCATCCTCACTCAGCCCGAGCGTGCTAAGAATATCATCTGCTTTATCGCCCATGGCGTACACTAAGGAGTTAACTTGGTACCTTTCTTCTTTGGCATCCAGTCCTGCCGCAACACGAAACCTTTCGAAACGGCGGATCCAATTAGGCCATGATGAGTAGTCACCAAAGTCAAAATTTTCCGGTGGGTTGATTGAGAACAGGGAATCCATCATTTTACTTGGCTGACGTAGCGCGCCGTTAGCTTATTACCTTGTAGTAGCTTCTCTCGGCTAGCGGCAATAGCGTCTGGATTTCTGCTGCGTCGTCTTCCGATCTCTGCCTGAGACGGGTTTCTTGACTTCTGACACCATGTACTATTATGTCGGGGCATGCACGTTATAACCAAGGATTACGGAGTCCGTTGTAGCTGTTCAACTCAAGCTTTATTAACACTCTCTTAGCTTATTACAGGCGCTCACTCTCAGTCCCTCCTTCTATATCGTCCCCCTGGATCTCCACCACCATCACATTAGTTCCTACACAAATGCCCTCATTACAATATTAGCACTAGAACATGGGAAATCCCATATAAGTGCTCCTCCTCAGACGGAAGCGTCACACAGACGTAGAGATCTGGTCTTTAATGGAGGAAGAGAGGATTCAGGTGGACATCTGCAGGGACTCTGCTGAACCTTTGCCGAGCGATGACTTCTCTTTTTGTCTTTCCGACAGTGGTCAGAAACGCAGGGGGGGTTTTCTCCAGGGTCAAAGGCGGATCCTTGTTCGGGGTTCCCTGTCCCGTTCGGACCCTCAGCCTCCAGAGCGAGTTAATAAGACAAAAAACTTCTGGGGTGGGGGGCCTTCTTTTTATGACGTTTCTCAGTCCTTCGAACACACAATATAGACACACACTCTCCCGCTCCACGATCTCACCCCCTCTCTCGCACGCGCTCCTCTTCGCACACATGCACGCGCGGTCCCCAGTACATTACACACCCCCACTCCACAACTGTCGCCGTCGGCGACGGCTTCATCATGTCATCGGGCTGCAGAGATCCTGGAAACCACCCATCAATAAATAAAACATTGATAACTCATAAATCAAACAAATGAGCTTCCAAACATTTGGAACGTTATCAATAAACATTCAGTTCACCTGTTTAATTGAGTTTAGTCGGTCTGCTCTGCTGCTGCGCGACGTTCACTTGCTGCTCTGTATGCTCACTTCCACTTTAATCTAGTAAAAATACCAGTTTTTTTCTCATACATTTTTTTTTTTTTTTTTTTTAACTTGTCCTGTCCAACAGCTGGGCAAACAGATGAGAGCTGAAGGCCTCTTGTGTTGGACATATTTTGCTTTAACAACAGAGGTTATTAATCTATGACAAACCAGAGGAATGTCTGAATAAACCCCTTTTGTAGTTGAGGCCAAACTTTATTAGATTCCATCATGTTTGAAAATCTTTGGTGTTGGACCGGACGGAAAAGGAAAGGAGGGAAGAAGAGAGAGGGATGTTAGAGAGGAGGGGGGATAGGAGGGTGATAATAGGAGGGGGGAGGGGGGGTAGAACCATGAAGCAGCCTAAAGCAACAACTTTACTGGATGTTTATCATTACGGTAAGGTTCAAGTGTAATACAAATCTCAAAGGGCGGGGCCTGTCCACACACACATTCAGATGTTATAAACACACCTGTTAACTGTAAAGATGTCCACATGTCAACATGTATACAAAACATGCACACAATACAGATATTGTTCACACACGCATACTTATGCCTTTAAACCAACTAGTGTGAAATATTTCATTCATTCAATCATGCAAATTATTAGTGTAAAGGTGAGCTAACACCTGTGCTCAGGTGAGTGTTTAAGTTCTTCTAAATGAATGGTGGAATGTGAAAAGAAGGAGGGAGGGTGACCAGCCACCCCCACACCAAGACCCCCACCGCAGCAGCAGCGGCAGCCAGAGCCCCCAACGCCACCCGGCAACAGGCAGAGAACAACCACCCCTCGGGCGATCACATCCGCCACCCAGGCCAGGGCCAGCAGGACCACCACGAGGCCCCCAGAGCCAGAGAGCAGGGAGGCATGGGGGGAAGAGAGCGCCGCCCCAGCCCAACCAGGGGAGCAGCCCCCCCGCCGCGCCGGGAGGGCCCAACGCAGGGCCCCACCCGAGAAGAGCGCCCACAGCCCCAGACGAGCCAGGACCCCCCAAGGGAGACCCGCTCTGCGCTCCAGGCAGCCACCCACCCGGCCTATGGTTGGTCCAGGAAGGAGCAAGGCAGGGGACAGCCGGCCCCGCCCAGGAGGGGGGCACCCCGTAGGAAAGAGGGGCCCACAAGGGGTGTTGTTAACATGGCCCGACCAGGCTCGGCCACAGTTGGAATGTGGGCGGGGGCCCAGCGCCCAGGGGCAAAAACCCGAACCCACCCCACAAGGAAACGGACACCCCCGGCTCAGGTGTAATGTGAACTCCCTCCCTGCGCGGAGAGAGCTCCGCCGGGCCCAGGAAACCGGCACCCAGGGGACACGGCCGCTGCTGCCAATTGCCCAGTACCCCCCACCAGGGATGGGGTAGGGGACAGATGGACCTTGGACCCACCTTCCTTGTATAATGTGTGTGCGTGTGTTCGTAAGGGTGTATGTGTGTGTGTTTGCGTTTGAATGTATATTATGAGAAGTAAAAGGTGTGTGTACTAGGGGGGTGCAGTTAAAATTGGTGGGTAGGGCACAGAGAGGACATTCCCTGATTATTCACAGTAATGTCCCCTCACCCTCCCCACCAAGGGTCCCTAAATGTCTAAGGTGCGGTTAAAATTGGCGGGTAGAGTGCTAGGAGGACATCTGCTGCTTGCTGGCAGTGATGTCCAAGCACCCCCCCTACCAAGGGCCCTACATGTCTAAGGTGCAAATAAAACCGAGAGAGGGGGGGCCCATTCCATACGGCAACCATGGGAGGGAGACCACTGCCAAGTAGCCCCCCCCCCCAAAGCGCATCGCAGGCTAAACCCCCCACCCACTCACCCTAATATGAGATTATATGAGGAAGGGGGTGAGTTGGGGACAGCTGGCAGACTGTCTCCCGGTGGTCAAACATCCGTCCCCCAGCCCCCCCCAGCATAGGGCCCAGGTCCCCCAGCCTCGGGGCCCCATCCCCCGAGGCACCGACGCCCCAGGCCCAGCACGACCCACCCCACACAGAGAGAGAGGAGCCAGAAAGCGCCGCCCCCCCCAGAGCAAGCCCAGGCCCCCACCCCCAGGCGCCGGCCCCGAGGGAGCTCTGGTCATGCCTCGACGGGACCAAGGTAGCCAGCGGAGACCCCGACCTGTCAAACCCCCAAGGTCCCATACCCATGGTGCCCCCCCCCCCCCGGAAAGCCCCCCCAGAAGACAGGGCCGACAGACCCCCCAACACACACACCCCAAGACCCCGCAGCCGCAGCGGGTGACGCCCAGAGCGACCGGGGGCCCCAAGAGGGTTGCCCTGCCCCGCCCCAGAGCCAGGGAAGGGTTGATCCCAGCCCCAGGTGTAGACGGGCAGCCCATCCAGTGCCGCTGGACCTACCCCCCCCCGAGCAGGACCCCCCGCCGACCCCCCCCAGCACGGACAAAGAGACCACCCCCCCAAGCCAAGCCAGACCACCACCCAACCCCCCCACCACGCACCCCCCACCGCCAAGCCCAGAAAACCACGCAGCGCCCAGCCCGCCCCGCCCAGGCACCGGAACCGACCCCCCAACGAATGGGCTCCCCACCAGCCCCCACCGGGCAGCAGAGGCCCCGACCCCCACCCCGCACCATGGCAGATAGGCAGGGAGCAGCAACGACCAGCCCCCCCCCCCCCCCCAAGTCATGGAGTTAGCTATGGGAGATCAGAGAGACTGAATTCTTTCCAAGTTACTTGAATTTTGGGCTGACATTTTTTCCAAGCTGATATGATCAAAAAGCAGACTTCTGTATTGACTTATATTTATATTTTTCTTGTTTTTCCAATTTTTTAAGATGGTTTTTTAGCAATACAAAGAGTTATGAAAATGATATTTAATAATTCTCCTTCTACCTCGATGGCACTCATGTCACCAAGCACGCAAAGTGACGGTGAAGCCGTGATTGAAACCTTAAGCCAGACTGATAGATCGGCACATACCTGCTGCCAGAGAGCCTGGACAGGCCTGCAGAACCACAGTGCATGCATGAGAATTGTCGGGTAGATTACTATCACAGTGTTCACAAATGTCTGAGTTACTGAGACCCATCTTGAACATCCTCTGTCCAGTGTAGTAAATCCTGTGAAGAGTTTTGAAATGGATTAGCTGCAAATTTGGACTTTTAGTCAGTTTAAAGGTGTTAAGACAAAGTTCTGACCAAAAGTTTTCATCTGTGCTGATGCTCAAGTCTGCATCCCATTTTGTTATTGGAAGTGAAATATTATTATCTAATTTACATAAAAGTTTGTATATTTTGGAGAGAGTTTTGTTCATTGAAAAGTTAATCAGAGAGCTAACTACCTCTGGTAGCTTTTAATCGTTGTCTCTGTATTTAAACTTTTTAGTAATAATAGACTTAAATTTCATAAATTTAAGGTTTAAAATTTCGTAATTTTCCTTTTTTTGGTGGCCCTAAAACTCTGTCGCACCGAATAGTTTGAAACTGATTCCTTTTTTTTCCGCCGGTAGGTAAAAAAGTCCTCATTTCCGTTGTGCTGAGCTTAATGCTAATGCTACGGTTACGTCGTCGTGCTGCAGGTGATTTCATCGTGCTTCAGGTGATGCTGTTGCGTTTTTTCTTTTGTACGTAGTTTGAGCCCTGTCGGCCACCGTATAGAAGTGTCTGCCTTTCAGTTCTACACTGTCAGGTCATCTGCTGTTTTTGTGATTGGCTACTCCTTTACTCAGACATGAGCAGCAGCACCCTGACCACATCGATCGAAGATGCTTCAGCGAACGTGACAGTGCAATGCACACCCCTCAACACTAGGGGGAGTATGCACCTCAACACATCCACAGTGTTACAAGAAATTGGGCAGTTTTGGTTCTAAATCTGCGGATAAATGTGGCTTTGGGCAAGGTCATTTCAGGTGATTTTGTGGTCGGTTCAGCAATTTTCATCTTCTCATGAACAAATAATAGTGGCCTATGGTAGGCTGGGTGGTTGTTGGAGTTCCACTAAGCTTCTATGAACTGGAGTTCCATGAACGTAACATGCCGCGTGTGGGAGGAGCTACTAGCTAATGTTTTTAGCCTGGTAGCCACACGAAGCGGTTGCCTGTGCTTCTCTCAGTAACAATGCATGGATGCACAATGCACACGGAGTGTTAGAAGATCAGCTTTATTTATTTTGAATAGTTCCACATGATAACAATGTTTCCATGTTTGAGTTCATGACATCATCAGAGAGTCTCTGCTCCAGGTCCTGCAGTCAAACTACGTCTAAATTACATGTAAATCAGGGCGCCCAGGCAGCGCAAGAGTGTGTGTGTGAGCGCAAGTTAAGGGTCTGTTGCCCAGCTCTCCGGAAAAGTAATAGTAAAAAAAGGTTTCCTCCAAAGTACAGAGCCTGATTCTTTTATCCCGCTCTGGCAGCGTCCGAACGGGGACGTGAAGCCCAAATCAAACCCCGGATCTCCGCTGCGTTTTCCGACCACGGTCAGAAACGTCATCACAGGAAAGGTTCAACATTTTCCCCGAGAGGGAACAATAAAACCAGAGGACCTGATTATAATCATTGTCTCAATGAAAATAGAAAAATATCACAAGGTTCAGGAGGCCGAGCAGGCTTGTTCCGCTTTCTGCAGCTGCCTGGTCTGACTCTGTCGGTCCGCCAGCTCGCCTCCCGCGAGCCGACATGAGGCACGATGTGAGCTCTGAGTGAAAGGCGTGAGAATGAGGAGTGTTTCAACGGGCGACATCAAGATGTGGACGACCGGAGCTCCTCTGTGGTTTGGTCCACACAAACCCTCAAACTACAAAAACAGAGTCGTCCATGTTTGCATCTTCTGCAGCAGACAGATAGTTTGTCTCTATTTGATCTCTAATGTCAGCAAAGCCGTGCAGATATCACTGAAGAATGTCGTCTCTCTGACTGGCACACCACAGAGCGGGTATCGAGGAATATTAGTCAATTTCGATGGAAGAGCCAATGAGCGTTTAGATCCCGCCCACTTTTACTGATTGACAGACAGAGTCATTCTCCTGAAAAAGCTCTTCAGGAAATAAATCAGTCATTGTGAAAAACAGCAACATGAAATAAAAACAAAGCTACTTTGGAAAATATTGATTTTGAAATACGAGCTTCTGAAAAAAGACGTAGAATTATAATAATATTCAACATGATTAAAAATGAATATTTTAAAATGCTGTTTTAAAATAACGAACAAGTTTTTAAAGCAAAATGAAATATATTGAATAATGGCTAATTTAAAATCAGTGTGCAGGTTTTTCACAATTTCATGATCTTTTTATATATTTATGAGAGATTTATTGGTTGATTGTTTATTTGCATGAGGTCATATTTATTTATTTAATTAAATCTTTATTTATTGAATTATGAACAGTATAGGACTTCTACGAAGTAGAAGTGCGAAGCGCGTGCCACGGGAAAAAAACCAGCTTCCTTAATGAGCTCGTATTTATCGGGGGAGAACCGCAAAGCTGGTAGCAGGAGGACACGCGGGGCGGCTTCAAGAAACACTCCGGTTGTCCAGAGTGGTTTTCTGCCAGGGACTTGACGTGCTGCGGTCAGAAAGCCATTTTCTGATGACAGAATTTGCGCTCAGTGTATTTAAATACGCATGTGCAGTGATGTATGTATCAAGTCCTGTACTTCTCGGTAAGGATTTTGATTGGCTGGTGGATTGTTTAGAAGTACTTATTTATTTATTTATCTTTGGTGGCCTGCGATCTACCCTCATGTCTTGAAGATCTACCGGTCGATCGCGATCGACGTAATGGGCACCCCTGAATAGACAGATGTAACAGAGAATTGGGCAATTTTCAAAATAAAACATCTTTCAGATTCCAAAATAAATAAAACGGAAGTAATGCAAGTTAATTATTCTTTCTGTGCGGCCCAGTACTAAATGACCCATGGACCGGTACCGGTCCACGGTCCGGGGGTTGGGGACCACTGTATTAATTGATTACGTTTCTGCTTCCAAGCCCAGGTTCTTGCATTTTGGCTCCTAAACCTCCTGTTCCTGACAGCTGAGACTCTATGTTATTCAAAGCTAAATTCTCTTCTGCATCTTATCCTCCAAACACAGATATTTGTTGTGACTGGAACAATTTTAATACAAAAAGATGGTGAAACTGAAGGATACAGTTTGAAGAAGGCGATTCTAATCAGAAAATATTATATTAAACAGATACATTTAGTGTTAGACCTGTAGTGAGGAAGCTATGAACTTGCCATAAATACTGTTCATTTATTTATATGTAGAAACAGTTTTTTCTTGTATCTCTAACATAAATGAATTAATGTTAATACTGTATTATTCTGTACAGCCAAAGAGCCATTTAATGGAGAGATAGAGGAGCCACATGTGGCTCTGGAGCCATATAGGTCTATAGTGTCCTGATGTTGAGTAATAGCAGATGTACTTCAAGTCCTCTTTCTTTAAAACTGATGAAGCCACTTGGGTGAGTTTAAAGAAAGAAGACTTTAGGTTCAGATGCAGTGACTCAACTTCAAGACATCACCTGGATGAATGAGAATCTTTGAATCTGAAGTCTAAATGATGTTATTAAAATGTAAACCTGAGCGTGATCTGGTCTGTTGAAACATTGGAGTGAGGCTTATCTGTGCTGAAAGCTAAACCTCTGGTCCAGATGTTGCTCTATATGTCCAACAGCCCGTTCCCAAATCAGCTGCTCGTGCTCTCAACATTCCCAATTTAGTCTGTTTGGCTACTTTTATCTGCTTACAGAGTTTCATCTCAGTGTTGACAGAACAAACATTGGAGGTCAGATTTGTCAACAGGACGGCTTCCAGATTTCTGAACTTTGTCCGCTGCAGGAGCAGGGATGTGGAGCTGCCTGACCACAGATGGAAAACGTGCCATGTTGACATGTTGAGTGAGGCAAAACCTCCTTCCCAACACTGCCATTGGTTCAGGCCAAAAGACCACCTTGTTGTTGCCACATTTTCATCCATCTGAATCAGAGTCTCAGTCCTCTGCTGTGACAGCTGCAAACCACAGAAAAAAGCTGTGCGGACATTTATACTAGGACCTTCTTCTTCATACTTCAAATAAAGGTTATACGAGCTCATATGCTAATATAAACACTTTAGTAACATTCTAATTTATTTCAAATGTATTTCCCAGCAGAGTTCTCACTGTTCCGTTGCTGTGTTGTAAATCCACTCCTCTGCTCCCGCCTGAGTATGGTTGTAGAACCTGACAAACACTAACTCTCTTGTGTTTCTGTTACAGACTCCCCTGTGCACATGGCAGTATCATGGCTCCGTTACCACCTGAACTTCAATAAACTGCATTTATCTTACCCTCACTGTGGTCCTCCTAGAATTGTCCAATACCTCTGACAACGTCATTTGGTCGACACGCAGAACCGCCAATGGAATATCCTCTGAAACATACATCACTGCACATGTGTGTTTAACTACTCTGTGCGCACATTCTTACTCACGGGCGGCCGTGGTGTAGCGGTAGGGCAGTCAACCCATGATTGTAAGATTGCAGGTTTGATTCCCATCAAAGTGTTCTTAGGCAAGACACTGAACCCCACCCTGCCTCTGGTGGTAGGCAGGCGCCTGTGCTTGGCAGTGGAGCCGCCACCAGTGTTTTATTGTGTGTGTGACTGGGTCTGTGACTGTAAAGTGCTTTGGGCCTTGTAGGTAGAAAAGCGCTATATAAGTACACGCCATTTACCATTTATGCCATTACTGCCATCAGAGATCCATACTGCTGTCCCTGCTGTGCGCTGGATTCCTGGCGGAGGACAACTCCTGCCTTCTGGAGCCCGTGTGCCTCCTGGATTGGGAGCAAGACAGAGACGTCACCGTCTGAACCAGCCGTCCTGCCGGGTCTGCCGTACCCGTCCGGAGGATCCAATGGCAGTAGTGTTAGTCAGTCCAGGAGCATGCGCTTCTCCACGTCTGCCTAAAGAGAAGGGGCCGCCGTTCGCTCAGTAGTGGTTAAGCCAGCCGCGCTTTAGAAATGTCACCCTCCCACCAATTACACAGTTCACCGCAGAGCCGGGAACACGACTGTCCCTGCTTTCACAATAAAACGCCTGATCTGTTTTTAATTATG
>JALJSC010000106.1:0-84835 GCA_023969325.1 Oryzias curvinotus
ACACTTTCTTTTACAGTACAGTACTTACAGTGTACTTAAGTGGTATGTACATGGTACTTATTGTGTAACTACTGGGTAATTTTAGGGTATTTAATTGGTACTTTTTTGGGACTTACTGGGTACTCACATGGTACTTTTTTGTGTCTACTCTGTACTTACATGGTACTTACAGTGTGGTACTATTTGGTTCATACCTATGTGGTACATACTGGGTATCTTTAATATACTTACTGGGTATTTACATATTGTACGATGGTTTATTTTGTGGTACTTACCACCTGTAAGAACAAGGTAAGTACCTTGACCTTTAAGTCTGCCCTTGCTATATGTTTCATGGTATTTACCATGAATTTATCACAGAAACTACAGCTTAAGTACAATGAAACTGGACTGTAAAAGAAAGTCAGCCGTATTTCCAATCAACTACATGGTACTTTCAGTAGTAAATTCTGGGTATGTTCACGTATTACCTTCCCGTACAGTGTACATAAACACTTGATCTTCTAACCTTACCAAATGAGACAATGCTAACTTGTTGGTAAGGGTGAAGTAACTGCATTGTAAAAACATATTCTGGCCTGATTACTTCTTGTAACATGAGGCAAATTTAAAGAGAAATAAGACAGCAGTTAAAGCAACAATCTATAACATGATACACTTCTGCAGAATACGAAGTATCATCACAATGAAATTCGTTTTAAGTTCTAAACAAAACAGTTAAAAGGTGCATTCCAAAGAACAGATTTTTTCACATTATTTATCTTTTCTTCCAGAGTTTTGTGTTGCATCATTGGAAACTCCACCTGGGACATAGAAACCAAAGTTCTCTAAGCCCAAGGTGAGGAACCCAACCATCCCACTCCTCCTAATGGCACGCTATATGTCCCATCCTCGCTCAGATCTGACGCCATAACCTGGGCCCATTCATCCCGTATCGCATGTCACGGAGGAGTCACCAGAACCCTCAACCTCCTCCGCAGACGGTTTTTCTGGCCATCTATGACCAAGGACGTCAAGGAGTATGTTGCCGCCTGTCCAACTTGTTCACGTTCCAAGACCTCCAATGCTCCACCATCAGGACTGCTTCATCCCCTATCCACCCCAAGCCGGCCATGGTCTCACATCGCTGTGGACTTCGTTATGGGTCTTCCCATCTCTCAAGGCAACTCTGTGGTGTTCACTGTCATTTACCGGTTTTCCAAGTTTGTCCATTTCATCCCGTTACCTCAGTTACCCACAGCCACCGAGACTGCAGAGATTTTGGTCCAGCAGGTTTTTCGACACCATGGCATCCCTTCAGACATTGTTTCAGATCGAGGACCACAATTCATCTCCCAAGTTTGGAGGGCTTTCTGCTCAGCGCTGGGCGCAACAGTCTCAACTGCCTCACTTCTGCCTCACTTCTGAATACCATCCTCAGTCCAACGGACAGGCAGAACGGGCTAATCAGGAGCTGGAGACCTCTCTTCGTTGTCTGGCCTCTCAGAACTCTACAGACTGGGCTAAATATCTTGTTTGGGCAGAATACGCTCATAATTCTCATCCCTCTTCTGCCACAGGAATGTCTCCGTTCGAGGCTGCCCTCGGGTACCCACCACCACTGTTTCCATCTGAGGAGCTGGACTTGGCAGTGCCCTCAGTTCAGGAACATCTTCAACGGTGCCAAGACATCTGGCACCAAACCAGGGCTGCTCTCCTCCGCACCAAGGAGAGCAACTGCCGGTCCGCCGCCACAGGGTGGTGGGGCCCACCTACCAGCCAGGACAGAGGGTTTGGTTGTCCTCACGGAACATTCGCATCCAAGCCACGTCACGAAAACTCGCCCCTCGCTTCATTGGCCCATACACGATTGAGAAGGTCATCAATCCCTCCTGTGTTCGTCTCAAGCTGCCTGCTGCCCTCAAAATCCATCCATCATTCCACATCTCCCAGATCAAGCCTGTCCAAGACAGCGCTCTTTGCCCGCCTTCCGCATCCCCTCCACCCGCCCGGCTCATTGACGGTGCGCCTGCCTACACGGCCAGCCGCATTCTGGACGTCCGACGCTGGGGACGTGGCCACCAGTTCCTGGTGGATTGGGAGGGGTACGGTCCAGAGGAACGTTCTTGGGTTTCCCGTTCCCTCATCCTGGACCGTTCCCTCATCGACGATTTTTATCGTGCCCACCCGGATCGGCGTCCTGGACCGCCTGGAGGCGGTCGTTGAGGGGGGGGGGTACTGTCATGGTGCCTCTGTCAGACTCCTCCCCCTCCAGCTTTGCTCCACTCCACTCCTGACTACCACCAGCTGCAGTCACTCATCCTCATCACCTCACCTCTTCTTAAGGAGCTACAAGCCTTCAGGCCGACGCCAGTTCGTTGCCCTTCAACGGTGACTCACCTGATCTCTGTCATGCTCTGCCTTGCTCTTTAACTATAACTAATCATTGTTCTCGTGCCTCAGGAAACCACTTCAGGAGTGATGCCAGTGTGGACCTTCTGCTAAGCAGTTTCTGGAAACCTGCAGCCTCTGCCTCTGTCGCTAACCGCGTTAGCACCTCCAGCCACGCCACCAGCCAACTTCAAGTCTGGACCTCATCCAAGCCAAGCCAAAACCATCCTCAGAGAAACAATAAACCTTTACTCATTATCAACTTACCTCTCATTATTCTGGGTTCCAGTGTCTGGGTCCGCTTCGCCTGAATATCATGACAGACTTTCTTTTACAGTCCAGTTTCATTGTACTTAGGGGTAGTTTCTGTGGAAAATTGATGGTATATACCATGAA
The DNA here is from genome assembly GCA_023969325.1 of Oryzias curvinotus. Lineage (NCBI taxonomy): Eukaryota > Metazoa > Chordata > Actinopteri > Beloniformes > Adrianichthyidae > Oryzias > Oryzias curvinotus. The sequence goes on from JALJSC010000106.1 coordinate 2,767, forward strand.
ACATACAGCAAGTGCAGACTTAAATTCAAGGTACTTTATTTGTACTTACCTTGTTCTTACATGTGGTAAGTACCACAAAAGACACAGTTGTACAACATGTAAATACCCAGTAAGTATATTTAAGATACCCAGTATGTACCACATAGGTATGAACCAAATAGTACCACATAAATACATAGTAAGTACCATGTAAGTACAGAGTAGACACAAAAAAGTACCATGTAAGTTACCCAGTAAGTCTCAAAAAAGTACCAATTAAATACCCTAAAAGTACCCAGTAGTTACACAATAAGTACCATGTATATGCCACTTGAGTACACTGTAAGTACTGTACTGTAAAAGAAAGTGTTACCCAGATTTTTTGTTTTTTGTGTCACTTCTGACGCCCAAATCAGACTACAACACTCAAATCGCACTGCTGCGGACTTTGAGAGATTAACGCGTCAACTAAACAGAGACCCATATTTGGGCACATGGAATTTTCTGTGTCTTGATCAGCGGGTAAAATACAAATTCAGTATGGCTGATCAATGCGAGGGCTCTTGTCCTAAACTTCTATCCATGTTCTTAACCCACTGTGGCCGCGATGTTACAGCAGACTGTCCCGCAACTGTTGGGCAAAGGCGGTGACTCAGGTCAAGGTGTCATGCACAATTTTGGACAGACGTCACGCAGCAAATTTGATTCACCTCAAAAGAGAGGCGTATGACATATTTGACACGCAAATCAATGAATGCGGCTTAATGCTTACAGCCATCTTTACACTTCAGTGTTTCAATGTTGATTTAAGATAATGCTTGACTTCCTTAATTGATACAATAAAAATATGTATCTATTTACTTAAAAAAAATCCCCAAACAAGAAATATGTGATGTAAACTTGATTTTTTTTAAGTTAGGGAATCAAATTGATTGGTTCAGTTACTCAAAATAATTAGATAGCTTTAATCAAAATTATAAAGCAGCCAGGTTAACCTTCAAGTCGAGCCAACATGAAATTTTTACAGTGCAAGCCTTCCTTGCAGCAGAGCCATTGCTCTGACAAACAGAAATAGGAATTCCTGAACAAATCAATAAAAAAATAAAAATGAAAGATGTCTACTAAAATGGGTTCTAATATTGGACAGAAGGAGCAGATATGTGGAGGGAGAAAGAAATAACATGGAATCTGGATCAAAACATTTGGATTGAAAATTATATTTTAGAACAGAACATTTTAGAGTTTTTAGGTTAAAACTTTTGTTCTCATCTTAGAGCCAATTGCACCAACGGCTTGATGTACCTCATGTAAACTTAGAGAAATGCTGCGTTTATGTGGTGTTTGAATGATAGGAAGAATGAAAAACAACTAATCTTCCATAACCACATGGATGCTAGAGCGAAATCCCCAAACATTTTCTTGTGAGGCCACAATAACTCTTTTTCTTTAAAACTTTAAACTTTTTTTGTCCTTCTTTTATTGTGAAGCCCTTTGGTACCTTAAAGTAGTTGTAAAGTGCTATATGAATAAAGTTTCATTCATTCATCACAATTAATAACACTATTATTAAAGAGCCCTCTGTGACATCAGTGACGTGCGGTGAAGTTAATGGCTGGTGAGGCACTGACGTCATCAGTCAGATTTACAAACATATGAACCATACTGAGTAACTTATTCACCATTTGATTGACAACAGTTGATGTGTTTTGTTTAAAATATCATTTCAACGTGTTTTTTTCATATACAAACTGGAGCATAGAAAAAAACACAAACGTTATTATCGTCTTACCTTTACTTGTAAATAAAGTCCATATGCCGCTCCTTTTGAAGAAAAGTCTTCCTTCCCGTCTTTCTTCAGTTTTGAAAGTCTCTCTGTTTCAATGGAAATCACTCCCAGGGAAGAAAGTCGGGCTTGATCAGTCCTGTCCTGACTGTACGTTTTGAGTCTTTTCAGCGCAGAGAAGGACCGCTCCACCGACGCTGTAGTAGCGGGAACAGTGAGCACGAGCTGGAGCAACTTTGCCGCTTCAGGAACAGTTGGGATAAGATCCTTCTGAGCCAAACAGTTGAGAAGCTGTCTAGCAGATTTACATTCATCCCTCACTGTTTGTGAGCCATACAGTCCAACAAGATCCGCTTTTAGTTTAACAAAGTCAAAGAGTTTGGCATATTTTGTCAGGCTCTGCAGCTTCGTCTCATCAAAATGTTGCGACATTTCACTGAATTTTGCGCAGTCCACCAAACCAAGGAAAGCCAGCTCACCGAAATGATCAAAGCGTGCCTTCATATGACAGTTGACGTCATCCAGAATGTTACAAAATAGTCGTTTTCGGTCACATCTGACCGACTGTCTGTCTCCACTCTCTGTCAAGCCCAGCGCGCTGCATTTCTGCTCAAATTGGTTACAAAAACTGTCAAACGTCAGTCTCATGCGCTCAAGAGCTGCAACGGTGTCAAATCAAATCAAATCAAACTTTATTTATAAAATAGCGCTTATCATGCATTTTGTACAACTTGAAGCACTTTAACATTAAAAACAAAAAAACACACAACATTACAGTAAAAACCCAACCCACCCTTCATCCTTCCCACTCCCCTCCGTTAAAACACATGACCCATGGCCCCCACGTAGAAAGAATAATGACCATGTAACTGTAAATAAATAAATAAATAAGCAAACAAACAAACAAGTATGGCTTGGCTCTGCTGTGAGGAAACGGTATTTGGGAATCTTTTCATACCAGGAGCCGGGAGCATTGCCACAGCGCCCACCCAGACTGGGACAACACTGGGGTCCACCCCACAGCCGTGAAGCTGCAAAATTAGACCCCAGCTGCCCCAGCAAGGGCAAAAACCGCAGGAACAACCGCTGACCAAGCCGGCAAGCCCTGGAGGAAAAGATCCCCACAAGAAACACTGGGGCTAAAATCATGATAAGAAGCTAAAATTAAAAACATAAGATGCATATAAAAACATAACATTGAGAATAAGATGGATAAAAGGAAAATAAATACCTAAAATAGCATATACTAAGACTAATAGAATAAATTAGCAGTTAAAATCAACTAAAAGCTAAATTAAAAAGGTGGGTCTTGAGCCTCTTCTTAAAAACCTCTACAGTCTCTGCGGCCCTGAGGTTCTCCGAAAGGCCGTTCCACAGACGAGGACCGTAATGGCAGAACGAAGCCTCACCATAAGTTTTGGTCCTCACTTTAGGAACAACTAAGAGGCCAGTGCCAGAGGACCTCAGGGTCCGCGAGGGTTCATATTTTAAAAGAATATCATTCAAATAAGAAGGCCCAAGACCATAAAAACATTTATAAACCATTAAAAGAATGTTAAAATCAATCCTAAAACGCACAGGGAGCCAATGCAGCGATTTTAAAACCGGTGTAATGTGTTCCCGCCCCCTAGTCCTCGTCAGAACTCGTGCCGCTGAGTTCTGCAATAGCTGTAGATTTGAAATAGACTTTTTGGGCAAACCAGAGAGCAGGGCATTACAATAATCTAAACGACTAAAAATAAAAGCATGCATTAGCACCTCTGTGCTGGCAAGAGAGAGGAACGGGCGGACTCTGGCAATGATTTTGAGATGATAAAATCCTGTCTTAACGACATTTTTAATGTGTGGGATAAAATTTAGCTCAGAGTCAAAAAGTACGCCCAGGTTTCTCACACATGGAGAAGGTTTAAAATTATAAAGATGTGGTAAAATCATCTCTCTCTTCACTTCAGTTTTGTCCTGGTTAAGCTGTAAAAAGTTTTCTGCCATCCATGACTTAATGTCTAAAGTACAATTTAAAAGAGTGTTAATAGGTTCAAGGTCACCAGGAGACACGGCGATGTAAAGCTGTGTATCATCAGCATAGCTGTGAAAGTCAATGCCATGTCTCCTGATGACCTCCCCAAGAGGCAACATATACAAATTAAAAAGTATTGGCCCTAAAATTGACCCTTGGGGAACCCCACAGCTTATTTCATGGATTCTTGAAGAGCACGTATCCATACTTACATAAAAGTGTCGATCTGTAAGGTAAGAGTAAAACCACTTAAGAACATTTCCAGAGAGACCCACTAGACTCCTAAGTCTGTCTAATAAAATCTGGTGATCTACCGTATCAAAAGCAGCACTAAGATCCAGTAGCACCAGAACAGAAAGTTTCTGTGAGTCATATTTTAATCTAAGATCATTAACGATCTTTAAAAGAGCTGTCTGTACTATGGTTTTTCCTAAAACCAGACTGATATTTTTCTAAAATTTTTGGGCATTTAAAAACTCATGCAGTTGAGTACTGACACTTTTTTCTATAATTTTACTTAAAAATGGTAAGTTGGATACGGGTCTATAGTTATCCAGATTTTTTGGATCTAATTGACTCTTCTTCAGAAGGGGCCTCACCACCGCCGTTTTACAGGCAGAGGGGAAGACCCCCGTCTGAAGAGAGCAGTTTACTATATTTAAAAGCTCTGACTCAAAGAATCCATAAAATCGTTTAAAAAGTGAAGTTGGAATGGGGTCTAAAAGGCAGGTTGTAGTGTTTACTTGGGATACAACTCGACCAAGCATCTCCGCATCAACCAGGGCAAAACTCCCCAGTGTTTCTTCTGGTAAAAACAATGCTGGTGGTCTGTTAAGATCAGTGTACTGCATAGATGAAATGTTTGATCTTATAGCATTGATTTTACCCATGAAGTGGTCTGCGAAGTCCTCACATGCAGCATTAGATGATGGCATGGAGGACATGTTGAAGTCTTTGTTTATTAAAATATCAATTGTTTTAAATAGAAATTTGGGGTTGCTATTATTTTCTGAAATGATTTTTGAAAAATAAGAGGTTCTGGCCCGTTTAACTGAGTTATAGTAGATTTTGAGTTGTTCTTTTAAAATGTCTTTATGAATTATTAATTTCGTCTTCCTGTATTTCCTCTCTGCTCTCCTGCATTTCTGCTTCAGACCCTTAATGTCGTCAGTCTTCCATGGCATTTTAGGAGTTGTTCTTATTGTTTTTGTTTTGAATGAAGCCACTGCATCTATGGAAGACTGGAGTCTGTTATTAAAATGATCAACGATAAAATCACAGGGTGCAGGTAAAATCTGAGCAGGAGTTTGCTTAAAAACATCAATAAAACTTGCAGCCACTTCAGGAGTTAAATACCGTTTCCTCACAGTTCTCACTGAGGGTTCCTGCTGGATTTCACTGGTGACATCAAAAAACACACAATAATGGTCTGATATGGCCAAATCAACAGAGGACACCCCAGTGGACAGACCATAAGTGATGACAAGGTCCAGGGTGTGTCCCCTGTTGTGAGTTGGCTGTGTGACATGCTGCTGAAAATCCTTGCTGTTCAGAAGATTTAAAAACTCACAGGCATAGATATCATCATAATTGTCAACATGCAAATTAAAGTCACCAGTTATTAAAATTCTATTGTAACTAAGAAGAGATGATAAAAATTCAGAAAATTCTTCAATAAAACAGGAAGGAGGGGTTGGTGGTCTGTATACTGTGACAGTTAAAACAGGCGGGTCTCCAAAAAGAAAAGCATGATGCTCAAATGAACAATACTTACTAAGTAAAATATTTTCAGATGATATTGTATTAAGAGCAATCGATGCTGTACCTCCACCTCTCTTTCCTCCCCTGATTGAAAATAAAAAGTTAAAGTTAGGTGGAGAAGCCTCAGTGAGAATAGCTGGTGCATCAGACCCAAGCCAGGTTTCAGTTAAAAACAGACAGGTTAAATCGTGGTCCAAAATCAGATCATTAATGATAAAAGACTTATTTAAAAGTGATCTGACATTTAAAAGAGCCATCCTCATGGTTGTGGGTAAAATCTGATGTGTGCATGTCATGGGTTTTGTGACTGATGTGTGAATTGGTCGGAGACATCTAACATGGGAGGCACGTGGATATGAATGGAAATGATTTGAGAGTCTATTGGTGATGCGGACTGGTATGTGATGCTGTATGGCAGAAAATGATGAGTCAGAGGTGTGGGTGTCCTGGTTCAACCGTCAGCTGGGAATGGTTTTAAAAGTACGGAGGGTGAAATCAATGTTCATGCTGAGAAGACGGGAACCACTATTGTTGGGATGTAAACCGTCTGATTTGAAGAGGTATGGTCTATTGTAGAAAGTTGTGAAATTATCAATGTATGGAATGCTCATGGAATGACAATATGTTTTTAACCAAATGTGAAGCTGACGGACGCGTGAGAACATGATGTCTCCATATCAAGGTGCAGGCAGTGGTCCAGATATGATGCAGTTTATGTTTAACTGTTGGATGGTGTGAATCAGATGGATGAAGTCCATTTTCAGATACTCTGATTGCTGCAGTTTCAGGTTGTTGGTGCCTGCGTGTATGATAAAGGTCTCCGCAGAGGGGTGTTTAACAGAAAGTTGGTGGGCAGAGTTTTTAATGTCATTGACGACCGCTCCAGAGAGAGAGTGTGTGTGGCACCTTCTGACCCGGACATGCCGGACAACGGAGTCTCCCACGATGACCACGGGCTGCTGCACAGGTCCGGGTCTCCCAGCGGGGTGATGAGAAGCGGCCTCCGCTCCAGCGGGCTCAGGTGAAGAAATGGGAGCTCCAGAACGATGTTTCCGGGCAGACAGTAATTCAACGTGAAGACCTGATTTTGATGTGAGGAGCGGATCCCCTAAAGCCGGTGAAACGCAGGATGCGGCACGCGAGCCCCGGGGAAGTTCGCCTGAGCGTCTGGCCACCGCCTCCTTCAGCAGACTGCGGCGTTTCCCTCTCGTGCAGGGCGCCAGCGGAACAGTGGAGGATCCGGGCGGCTGGGCCAGTGCCGCAGCTCCAGGAAGAAGCGCGAGTTGGTCAGGCTCCAGCAAAGCGGGCCCCGAAGCAGCAGACGCCGTTGGACCCGTACAGGTGGAAGCGGGAATCGTCGCCTGGCTGAGACCAGCAGCATCACCGGATGCCACGGTAGGAGTTCCGCCCGATGTCGGTCCCGGTGAGCCCGCTCGGGTCGCTGACGCCGCGGTGAGGTCTTCAGCCAGCGGGGCAAAGCGGTTGGTCAGCGCTAGGTTCCCCGAGCTGGCAGTGTTGGGTTTGGATCCACAGATCCTCCGGCCGCGACGTGTCACCTCAGCCCACGACTGCTTGGGCATAGAGCAGAGGGCTGGAGCCCTGGGCCCGGCATCGGCCTGGTCTTCATGGAGGTCCTGTGGGCTCCTGGCCTCCACTGCAGAGCTGGTGTTGGTGGTGCTCGGAGCCCCGTCCATCCGCTCCCACCCGTTGTTTTTACGGCCACAAATTTGAATGATGTTACTCTCCGTGGCGGTGGAATGGGCTTCGGCGGGAATTTCTCCATACCATGGAAGGGTTTGAGACAGGGAGCGGTTGGTGTTAATGGAAAGCTGTAGTTGTTGGATGTACTTAGACTGGGAAGCAGATACTGAGAGAATTTTCTCTATCAGAGCAGATTTTTCTCTGAGCTCCAGTCTAAGTTTCTGAACAGTTTCCTTAAGTTGGCAGTTTCCTGGGTCACATCCGTCGGGAGTACATGAAACTCCGTCAGGACGAGCGGCAGCCATCTTGATTAACCCTTACTTAATATGTATTGCTTTTGTAAGTGACCATGGTATAAGTGGGTTAATGACCTTCGAAGTGTGCGGTTATTACTTTTTAACGTCGGACGGTTCAGGCTTCCACGGCGTGCGTTAAAAAGTAATAACCGCACACTTCGTCGGCCATTAACACTTACATATTTCCTCCTTTTTGTCATAACACTTTATTCATTTATTTTTTATTTTATCTTTTTTCTCAAAAAATGAGCGCTGATATGAGACAAGCTGGTGTGAGATTTGTTAGTTAGACCCTGCGACAGACTAGCGACCTGTCCAGGGCATTCCCCTGCCTTCGCCCAAGTGGCCGGGATAGGCTCCGGCAGCCCCATGACCCCGAAAGGGAAAAAACGGAGTAGAAAATGAATGAAAATGAATGAATGAATGTGAGGGGGCTAAATGGTCCTGTAAAATGGGCAAGAATCTTTAATAATCTCAAATCTTTAAAATGTGAAATTGCTTTTCTCCAAGAAACCCACCTACAGAACAAGGACCAGATCAGACTCCAAAAAATCTTGGATTGGGCAGATTTTCCATTCAAATTTTAATTCTAGATCCAGGGGCTCTGCCATTCCAGACAAAAAAATACAATTCAGACTTACCAGGATCGTATCAGACCCACGAGGTAGCTATGTCATGGTCTCTGGGGTCCTTTATAATGAACCTGTTGTTTTGGTAAATGTTTATGCTCCCAACTGGGATGATGGGGATTTCACAACGAAAACTACCTCACTAATACAGGACATAAATTCGTACAAACTAATCTTTGGAGGTAACTAATCTTTGGGGTGGGGGGGTGCCCAGAACTCCTGAGTGGTGGTGGGTTGCTTGTCTGGGGGTGGGGGTGCTCCCTTGGGGCGGAACCCAGCGTTGGGCCCTACAGGCGCGGCGAGGAGGCTGCTCTCCTGGTTGGGCTGGGAATAGCACTCTCTGTCCCCCGGTGCCTCTGGGCTCTCTGGCTTTGGGGGACCCCGTGGCGTTGCTACTGGCCCTGGCCTGGGTGGCAGATGTGGGTGGAGGTTGTTCTCCATACTACTGCGTGGATGTTGGGGGGGGTCCTGGCTGCCGCAGCATAAGTATGCGTGTGTGAACATCATTTTGAACATCATCAAACTAACTTTGTAACAATATGAATATGGAAAATCACCATTTAAATTAGTTTTATAATGTTCCCATTAAAAAGTCTCATAAGGATACAGAGAAACAGTTTCTGAGTTATTTGCATGAAATGTTTTGAATTAGAAATGTTTATCCATCCATCTATTCTAAAATGTTCTCTGCAATCTGATAGTGAAGTTCCCACCATTATGGGTTAATGCTTCTCCATCATCCTGGGTTTGAACTGTTTCTCCAGAACCTTTGTCACTTGTCAGGAACCGCTAGTGGAGGACCCAAAATGCTGGAGACCAAGCATGGAAACATTTAATAAACAAACTGAAACATGACAAAAACATGGGAGCAACTAAAGCAGAAAAGAGCAGGGGCCTCATTTATAAACGTTGCGTACGCACAAAAGAATGCGTACGCCACTCTCTACGCAATAGTTGAGATTTATAAAAACCAAACTTGACGGGAAAATGTGCGGTCCTTCACGCAAGCTCTGACCCAGGCGTACGCACAAAAACGGGTGAAATGAGAAACGGCGACACCGTTGGCAGATGGAAGAAACACGTGAAAGTGACAATACTGCCTCTCATAAATAACATGAAGACTTCACAAAGCAAGTCTCACAATGAACAGCTACACAAACACCCGTTTGATCGATCAGCAGTGAAACAAAAACAAAAATCAAACGAAAATTACAACAGAAATTCAAATGAACACTTATTTGCAAAAAGAAAAGTGAAATATGTTCTGCAATATTGGCATGTTGTGCAATTCATCCTCATAAATAATATAGTTAACAGAACGAAATAATGTACAAAACTGATATTCTCCTCAATGTGTCTGTCTGGAGGAGCAGATATAGGTCCAATCAGACAGACAGACAGACAGACAGACAGACAGACAGACAGACAGACAGACAGACAGACAGACGTATTAATTGTCCACTGGGGAAAGTTGTTTTCATAGTAAAACATTTCTTCATAAGCTACAGAATTATAGTATTCATGCGTATGCCTTTAGTTTGTTTTATTTTTGATAAAACAATGTATGGCGTATGTCTCAACCATTCAGAAAGCAACAAGAAATTACATTTGATGAACAATTTCCCATTTCCACGTGGATTATTACCGACATCTGTAGCTTGTCAGATGCAATTAAATGGATGGAAATAAAATGCCCCATCACAATGCGTAATGACGCACAATGGCTGATCTTAGAAGATGTGGCAAATGGAAGAATTCGGAGTGAACGCATCTTTAGACAGCAAGAAGACTTGCTGGAAAACGAGGACCAGGGATTTATGAGCCGGTTCCCACTTCCTCCAGCCGTCCTGTTGGAGCTTTTGGGGGGGTGTCACCCGGTGCATCTGGCACGTCGTGTCCCCCTCCCCCTCAGTCACCACTCCACTTTAAAGGGACTCCCCAATAATTGCCGCCAGTCTCTCATCAAGAGGGGTCAGCTCCGGTGTCCCCCTGTCCCCCACCCGTGGCAGACACCCTCTGACGATGCAGCGCCAGACGTTTTTTTGCCTGGACTTTGATGTCCGACCATTTCTTTTTTATTTCGGCCACGGTCCGAGGTTGTGATGCTACAGCATTTACGGCGTCTGCCACCGTTTGCCACTCACGTGCCTTTTTGGCATTAGTAATGCCCACACTGTGCCCTCCAAACAACATTTTTCTTCTCTTTTTCACCTCGCCAACGATAACTTCTACTTCACACTGAGTGAAGTTCCGTTTTTTTGATTTCCTCTCGGTGATTGCCATGGTTTCGCAATCAATGAATATTCATTTGTGGGCGTTTCACTGACTGTTTATGGGCATCTATGGGCGTGTCATGAAGCCGCAAAAGCGGCGTTACATTTAGAATTGATTGTGATTTATTTAGGGAAAGATGCGTAGGATGTGCGTGCGCACGGTTTTATAAATCTGAATATTTCTGTGCGTACGCACGTCCTATGTTTCATCTGTACGCCACCTCTGACGCAAATCCTACGCAAGGTTTTATAAATGAGGCCCCAGATGACCTGAAAACCAGACACTTAAATAGGCTGACGGCTATTAACTGAACTGAAGACAGCTGTGGACCATGAACCTGAAACTGGTGTGACTGACAAAGGAAACCAAAAACATGACCAGAACATAAAACCAACCTAAACCACAGAATCCTTCCATCACTAGTAGGTCTGTATCACTGCAATGGACCTGTACATAATAACACATTCTATATTAAGGCTCATGGATGGGTTCATATGAGCATATGTCTGTGTCGTTAAGTTCAGAAAGGTTATTCTCATAAAGTTTAAGTTTTTAAATGTGAACTTGATAGACATACAACCTTAGCATTTGCTGCAGTACTGACATGGATTTTTTAGTCTGGTTTTCTTCAATTGACAGACAAAGCTGCATGTTGACTCATCAAGTTATGGACTGCAACAATAGCTGATCTGTAGAACTGTCAGATGGAAATATTCAGTCAAATCATTAAAAGTGACAGAGTTTTGAATTTGCATTGATCTTATGATAAACTGCTTTTATGTAGAGCCTTTCCAAACACCTGCAGTGTTTTAAAAACAGATGATTTGTTTGTTGAGTTCCAGATATTTAGACAAACAAAGCAGATGCCTTTATTTCACAAGTATAGACAGACATTCACTGCCTTCCACAGAGACAGCAGGACAATAAAAGACAGTTTAAGTCGTCTTAATAGCAGCTCGTGGCAGACAGGCAGAGCTTTTAGACATTTGTGTTCTGCTCATTCCCATTTTCTGAAAAGGTGCTATTTTTGTATTTCATGCATTATTTTTTATCTGTCTTTGAAATTCTACAGAAAATATGTTTATACAATTGCTATATGGAGGTAGCTAAAAAGGCAATGACCGGGAAGAACAGTGTGTTTTGTTTTTACCTCAAATATATATTCAACTATTTAGGTTGCACAATACACCTTCATGCATTACATATTTGTTCTTATTTTATTGTGCTAAATACAAAAAAAAAAATCATTTACTATCGAGTATGTATTGTAGGGCTGGGAATCACTGGGTACCTCACGATACGATACGATTTGCGATACATTGCTCACGATAACGATACTATCACGATATGGCGATAATGCGATAATCGATATATCTCGTCTCTAACAACTCACGATATATCAAACTTTAGGAAAGAAGGACTTTAAAAACAGCTTTTTGGAAAATATTTCCCCATTTATTTATTTATTTTTTTACACCATGATAATAAACAACTTGTGTCCTATTTGGTGTAATGAATAACAGACTTTTGTGTAACATTGCTGAAATCAGTAATACTCTGTCTTTGACAAACAATGACAATTTTCATTTGGAAATATCTGTAAAATTCAGTTTAAACAATAGTGAACATGAACAGCAGTGTCATTATTTAGTATAAAATTGCTGTAAAAAGGATAAAAATGAATAGGTCAAGTAGCTGCAAGGCACACTAGTATTAACTTTTGAAAAACAAAACCATAGCCATTGCTTAATTTAAAAAATAGCTGAAAATCAGATATTCTGTGAACAAATTATAGTGTCTTTGTTAAAAAATAAATGACACCATTTAGTGCAAATGTGGTGTAAATAAAAATATAATTCTCCCAGAAAAATAAAAATCAAGTAGCTAGGAACTTTCCTTTAAGTTATTTAAGACATAAACTGCTTTCAAAATAAATAACCAGGGATAAAATACATAAAAAACTTGAAGTGCATCTAAAAGTTAACGTCTTTGTGAACAACACGTTTGGGGAAAAGCTGCATGGGATGTATGTTAAAATGTTCATGTTTTTCTGGAGAACCACGGGCTTTTTAGCATCAAGACGCCGCTCATCTACCGCTGCTTAGAGGAGAAGGGGTCTGAGGGCAGGGATGCCGCTCTGTCTTCCGTTTCCATCTCAGCTGTAGCTCTGGTCTGGCCGTACAGTACAGGGATCCTTTTTCAGTATTTCCGAGAGGGAATGTCAAAGCGTGGCTCTACTGCATTCAATAAAAACCCAAATCCCTCGTTCTCCACCGCGCTGCAGGGACCGTTTTCCGTTATTGCCGCTGCTCTGTCTCTCAGAAGACGGCGGTAGCTTCGTCTGGAAAAAAGTATCCGCGCCGGTCTGTGTCGGCTTCAGGCAGCAGCAGCCACAGCTTTCTTACACAACCCCGGGTGATGCAGCTTCAATGCTGCCGGCGCGCCTATTAACTTGCTGCCGTCGCTTCTCATTGTTTTCCCGCTCCGCCATCTTTGTTTGAATGTGTGTTCTTCTTCGTCCGCCCGCAACAGCCAATCTCGCAACGAGCGCCCCCTATCGACCCTCCAAGGAATTGTCTTACCAAAGGATGGTTAATATAACGTCTTACAGTGTTTTTAAACGTAAATAAAAGGTCGATACTTGATGAAGACGTATCGATAATCGATCGCGGGACTAAATATCGCGATATATCACCATATCGATATTTTGGCACACCCTTAATGTATTGTATTATGACTTGAGGTTTGATGACATATGTGCATGTTTAGCAATAAAATATGCAGATCACACCTTTTCATTTGAACATTTTTAGTAACAACAATTAGAAAGCAGTAACACAAACAACTATAATCATTTAAAAGGTCAATCTGATCAACAGAGGTGCCTTTGGGGTTTATTTTTTGGTATTCCTCTTGTCCACCCATTGTGGAAACCATGTCTTCCCACTGCAATAAATGCCAAAAAAAAAAAAAAAAAATCAATGAATACGTAAAAACAGTTAATGACAACATTACAAAAAAAGACAACAAGCTCCAGTGAACTCCAGTATGAACATTATGCTACCACGCTCACAGTTATGTTACTGCAAATTCATTTATAATTTTATAGTTTGACTGAAACATTTGTATGGTCATATGTATATATATATTGTTTTATGTCCTTGTTTGTTCCCCTGAAAATGTCTCCCTGTGACAATTAAGCATCCTTACCTACTTACTTTGTTAATTACGCCCTTAGTCAGGAACCTTGGGGTAACTCTGGACCCCTGTCTCTAGAGTCCCTATAGTCTCTAGACTCTCATCTCATGTCTCTGGTTCGGTGTTTTAGTTTTAATCATATAAGAGCTATTGTCAAATTGAGTCCAACTGTATCAAAATCTGAGAGGGAAATGATCTCCCATGCATTAATTCCATCTTATACCATGGTCCGCTTGAATACTCGATTCTGATTGGCTGCTGGGTATGCGTTAAAACTTAATAACCGCACGGTGAAAGAAGAAGTTCCGGTCAGCTAGCTTAAATGTTTTGTATCACTGCGCCGGCTTCTTTAAAACATCTTTTGCTTCATAATTTGGACAAAAACAAGCAGTAAGAGGTGAACTTTCTCTTTGAAATGATGCTTTATTCAACCTATCGGGACGATCAGCATATATATATCGCCGAATCTTGACTGCAGCGGTGGTGCTGCGCGACGCCGCGTCACGTAACATATAGTCTGCTTTTTGTGAGAAAAGCGATCCAAATCGAAAAAAAACAAGAATTAAGGACTAAAACCTGGTTAATATGTATTGCTTTTGTAAGTGACCATGGTATAAGCGGGTTAATGGCCTTCGAAGTGTGCGGTTATTACTTTTTAACGCACTTCGCGGAAAAATATCATACACACCACATGGAACATGGCTCCCATTCAACAAACTCCATTAATTGAAAAAATGATTATTATTATTTTAAACATAGGCCATTATAATATCACACTTTAGAACTGTGATGCTTTAAATGGCATTAAATACATTCATATGAAAGGCAGATGAAAAGTACACATTTCTACTTCAGATAAGAAATAAAAATAACCTTCTGCTTTTTTGTCTTCAAGACCTGCTTCACTGGGTAAAACTGATCTTCTCCCCCATGGCTGCATCCTGAATATATAAAAAACACAATAAAAAGGTTTCAAATAAATTAAACAGCAGGAAAATGTTTAGGACAACAGTTTTTGGTCAACACTTACCCTAATAAGATAGTGACTTTTATGTACAATTTATTAGTAATTGCATAATTTGCATTGGGAAACTGTAATAGGCAATTCTGATCTTCTAATTTTTTTTTCTTTATTACAACAAATACATAGAATAAACTCCAGTAACTATATGAGGTGAACTGCTGGTTTCAACATAGACTGAAAGAGCCTGATGGTTTGTGTGTGATTGATCTAATTACCTTAAAATAATGTAGTTTTTTAAGACAAAGCATAGCTTTCCACAGTATGTACATGGTTATAGATGAGAAAGTAATGTTGGTTGTCCTTCATTTAGCCATAATGATTTTAAACATTAAAACAGTGTGCATGTAATTTGAGAATATCCATAAATATACATAATTCATCAGAAATTGAAAGTAGTGATGTCACACTTGAGGGGGAATCCCACTTTATAGACATCTTATAAAGCTGAAGTTGTCATAATCCGAAAATGTAACAAACCCAGATGCTGTAACCAAGATGGAAGAGACAGGTAAGTGGTTAGGTGAGTAATAAAGATTTATTATTTGATTAAATGAGGTTTGGGAGTTGGCGTGGCTGACGGTTCTGATGAAGCTTTTCCCGAGGCGAGCCGGGGGTCCAGATGAGGTTCAGAGTTTGTGGCGTAACATGAGGTCTTGGTGAGCAGGGTGGCTGTGGATCTTGAGGGAGTGAATTCTTCAAGGGATTCAGGAGGATAGCTACTGCTCGAGGTAGCATCAGACTCAGGTGACTCTTGTGGCATGAAGTTCCTGAGGCAACAACAAAAACAAGATTAGCGAGAGAGCAAGTCAAGGGGGTCAGCTGTGAGTCTTAGAGAGACTAGGCACCATCAGGGTTAACGAACTGGCGAAGAATGCTGGAGCTGAACCTGTTTTCTTCAATGATTTGTGATCTTCACTGGTGTCCATGGATTACATGAAATCCTCTCCACCTTTATCCACCTTTGTCATGGTAGGAAGAACACGTCAATGTAAGGGTGGGATCATCGGATAGCACAAGGGTTGAAAGCAGAACAAAAACCACCCTGGCCCCAATACCTCACACCTTTTACTGAAAACAAAATGAGCAAACTCAATAATGACTTTCCGTGTGTTCACCCTGGTTGATATGGTCCTGTCTATATGTTTTTCTTGGGAGTTTATGTTTGAATGCAAGTTTGAATGACTAGCAGTGGACTGAGAACAGCATTAGCAGGAGAGCCTTAGACTACACATATGGCTACCAGGTGAAAAACTATTTTATTTTTATCTTCACTTTTATGTACGGCGACCTTGGGTTCCTTGAAAGGCGCCTAACAAATAAAATGTATTATTATTATTATTATGTATAAATTGTATGTGGCCCTTTGAGGACAGCCTTATGCTGATGTGGCCCTCGGTGAAAATGAGATTGACACTCCCGTTGAAGAGTGTCACAATTATATCTACAAAAGGAGGGAAAAAAAGGATTTTATGGCCATGAGATGGAAAGAATTCAGAAGCTGCATCGAACTGTGGCTTTGTTTGAGTGGTCCAAGACAATTGTTGAATTGTTACAATTGTTACCAAAACTGCATCACAATGGACTTCAAGAATGTTCCTGAAGATGCTGGTTTTCCTCCAACATGCCGTAGAAGATTTATCGATAAAAAGGACTTTGATTCATTTGAGAAACCTAAAAGACAGCATCCAGGTGTCCATGGAGCATAAGAAGCAAGCCTGTCTGTGTTAAGCACCTCAGGATCATCAACTGAAACTCCCAGAAGGATTTCCTCTTGTTTCCTCTGGTCCGGTTCTACCTGTCCTGAGGATCACAGCAAGAAAGTGTAGAAATACATCAGTGTGTCAGGCAAACACACTAAGGATCATCTGTCACTGACAGAGATAACCAGCAAAGAAGAAAATAACCGGTCTCTGTCTTTTACATTCTTACAAACACAACTGAATTGTTTTGTTTAAAGTTGTGATGATTTTGAATCAAACTCAAAAGTTACATTGTGCATGTTTTCATGTAGGGTCCTGTATTGTTTTTGTTAAATTCCACTTACTGACAGTAATTGAAAAATATTAGCTATAGCTTTCAACAGTATTGAACAGATACAGACACAACATCTTGTTAAGTTCTTCTTTAAAGATCTGTGTCTCAATGCTACTGGATGAAGGAAGACTTTGGGATTATTTTGCACATTAAAGCTAAAGACTGCAGCCATAGAAATCTGATATCACAATGCCTATTTTGTCAGTCCACCAATTTATTCAACAAGCCCACTGCAACAGTTACTACCACAGAAGAAGAAACGTAAGGCATGGTATTATGTGGTCAATGTAATTATTTGCACAGGCTGCACTAGAGATAAAGAACAAAAAAAGTGTTTTTCATCAAATGTCATGACACTAATTCTTCTTGATCTTTCTAAAATGTCATCATACATGTGTAAATGCCAATTTGTGAGAGTTGCAAATTTTGATAATTAAAACAAATAAAAACTAGCACCATTAAATTCTATATTTTTTATTAGATTTTGCATTTATAGCTTGTGACATAAACATGAAGGATATCTTGAGGAGAACAATTAACCCAAAGCCCAGAAGAGTAAAATCTAAACAAAAATGCATTTAAAATGTAGTTCCCCAGACATGAGAACGAAAATCATTTTCTAGGCACTTTTGCTTCACCTTAAGGCCTAACTGTTCTCAGCAACACACATGACTCTATTCCTTCTATCTCTCTCTCTCAATCTTAATAACTGTAAATTTAACAAGTTAGTGTCAGGTTCACAGGGATACCAGGTGTTCAGAAACTACAATGCCAGAAAAAGTAGGATTTAGCAGGATTTTATACAGACCCATTATGAATAAATACAATCACGTCAACAATCCACATCTATAAAATGTTAAAAAGTAGTTAAAAATCAACCAGAGTAAAATAGTGTAGCATCCCTGTGTTCTGTTCTTTTGTTAATGTTCTATTAGATGCTAATTTGCTCTGTTGATTACGGAGAACAGTGGGCGTGGCGGGAGACAGGAGGAAAAAGACGCGAGACTAGGAGGGTAGCGGGTTTTTTGGTTAGGAAGGCGGACCCTGTTTTTTGTACGGCGTGGTTACGGCTGACAGTAGCCGATTGTTTGAAATAAATGAGGAGTTTATGGTGAACCCAGCGTCTGCATTCTTTGAAACGCCACATTGGTGTCAGAAGTAAAAGCAATCAAGGAAAAAGGGAGAAATTCTGAGTTCTGACTCACCTCACCGCTAGTCTGGTAGGGCTTGCCGCGCATTGCAACTCAGACAGTCAGCGGGGAAAATGGCGATGCCGCGAGGAAAACCTGACACTTGTCCCAAAATTAAAGAGGAGGTGACGCACAATGATCGCGCTGGTCTTTCTGGACATCTGGTGGGATTGAGCCACGCTGCGGAGCACGTAGCCCGTCTGAGACAAATAGCCAGGGAGATGGCTGCTGACGCCGGCTTCAGCAAGGCAGCCAGAGCCGGCGCGAAAAAGCCCGCGGATAGTGACGTTACGCAAAATGTAAACAAAGATGGCGGCGCCCAGCCAGCTCAACTCCAGGTGAAAACTTCGAAATACTCTGGCAAAGCAGATTGGGAGGCCTTACATGCCCGGTTTGAACTTTTAGCGCTGGCTGCAGGCTGGTCAGAAGATGTTGAAGCTCTGCAGCTGGCCATGTGCCTCACAGACAAAGCATTAACATGCCTGCTGCTGCTTAGCCCTGCAGAAAGGGGTGATTATAAAGCTCTGGTCAGTGCCCTACAGTGGCGGTTTGAACAGTGTTGCAGACCCAGTGTCCTTCGTTCGGAGTTGGCAAACAGACAAAGACATGACTGTGAGCCGCTCCGTGTATTGGCCAATGACATTGAAACCCTAACAAGGAGAGCATATGCCCACATGCCTGCTGATGTGCAGAGTGAACTGGCCAGAGATCAGTTCATCAGAGCCATAAGCCCCAGAGAGCTGCGAATTCAGACACAACTGGCACATCCCTCCAGCCTGCAGGAGGCTCTGGAGCGAGAGATGGTAGGAGCAACAGCAACACAGAACGACTTCGCTGGCAGCGGTCCAGTTGTAAGAACTGCGGTGCACGCAGACTCAAGCCAAGAAAAGCCAGCATGGGTGGACGAATTGACTGAACTAATCTGAGCCGTGGCACCACCGCGCACTGGCGCTCGCCGGGACCCACCCGTTTGCTGGGTGTGCGGCCAACCTGGCCATATCAGCGTGCAGGGCCCGAAATGGGCTGGTGTTCAGGGAAACGACTCCGGGCCTGTGTAGATGGGACGACACAGGCCCCAACCTCTGTGTCCCCCACTGCCTCACTTCCCCAGGTTAAAACCCAACCGAACAGCTGGAGCGGAGCTTCACTGTGGCCAAAGACAGATGACAATACAGAGTCATTGAGGGTGATGGGCTGGACTCATAAAGGAGATTTTTGTCACATACCTGTCGCCCTGGCCCGGACCCCTTGTATAGCTCTGATTCACAGCGGCTCCAAAGCTACACTTTTGAGACCTGACCTGGTTCCTGCGGGAACACAGCTGGAACCTTCAATCGTGAAACTGCGGACGGTAACCGGTGAGCTCGCCCCTATATGCTGGGGAAAGGGACAGTGGCCATACAGATCAGGGAATTTTCTGTGGACTTTAAGGTGTGGGTTGCAGCAGTGCAGGACCCTTGCATATTGGGACTGGACTTTCTGCAGGCTGCCACCTGCGTACTGGATCTGGGAAATAACACGCTGGTCTTTCCCGGGGGGCCCACAGTTTCAATGGTGCATTCTCCACAGGTACCCAGACCGCAACTGCCTGCTGCTAGGGTGAGAGGAGCACACCATCAGTTAGACCCCCCATTTCAAACCTTTCCGCTTCCTCACCATCCCCAGCCCCCAACGGTTGCACAGCCTCCTGCCTCAACCCAACAGCCTTCTGTTGACAAGTTGGACAGGTTTACTGAATTAAGAAAGGTATGGGAACGCAGCTGTGGTAACTTAAACCCTGGGCAACAGGAGGAGCTGTGGCAGGTGTTGTTCGAATTCAAGGACATTTTTGATCTCTCTGAAGAGGAAGTTGGCTTGACACACCTGGTCCAACACAAAATCCACACTGGTGATGCACGGCCCATCAGGACACGCCCCCGCCGCCTCCCATTGGCACACCAAGTAGCTGCTTATGATGCAATTGGTGAGATGCTGAGGGCTGGCATAATTGAGCCTTCTGACAATCCCTGGGTCTCGGGAGTTGTGATGGTTAACTAAAAGAAGAGCTCAAAAGTGAGGTTCTGCATGGACTACAGGCCACTGAACAGTGTGACTAGAAAGCACTCATATCCATTACCCCACATTGACGAGTCTTTGGACTTGGTGTCCGGTTCTTCCTGGTTCTCCTCTTTGGACTTACGGAGTGGATACTGGCAGGTGCCCCGAAGCCAAACCAAAGACTGCTTTTTACACAGGCAGGGGGCTTTGGCAGTTTCGTGTTCTGCCGTTTGGCCTGTGCAACGCTCCGGCCACCTTCGAACATTTAATGGAAAAGGTGCTGGCCGACACCCCTCGACAGGAATGTCTGATCTATTTGGATGACATTCTGGTCCACGGGGGCTACTTTGAGACAGCATTGGAGTTTCTGCAGGTCCTATGGAGAATTGTCAGGGTGGAGCTTCAGACCAGCTGCTGCTGCTAATGTTGCTTTATGAAGAGAGAGCTCGAGTTTCTGGGGCACAGAATTGGTGGAGAGGGCATCAGCACACTGGAGGAGAAAGTGCAAGCAGTGAGAGACTGGCCAACCCCCACCAATCTAAGAGAACTGAAGAGTTTCATTGGCCTGGCTTCCTACTACAGGCGATTTGTGCTGGGCTTCTCTTGTATAGCTGCACCTTTGTTCAGCCTACAGAGAAAAGACAAGGATTTTGCCTGGACACCAGAGTGCAAGCCTTTGGCTCTTTAAAGAAAGCCTTGACAGAGTCTCCTATTCTTAATCCCCCGGACCCCACCCTTCCATTCATTCTGGATCCAGATGCCAGCAAGGTAGGAATTTAGCCGTACTTTCAATAAAGCAGAGAAGCGTTACTGCGTGACGCGCAGAGAACTCCTTGCCATTGTGAGAGCAGTTAGCCACTTCAAGTATTACGTCCTTCAAGTAGCCAGAAGGACAGATTGCACATTGGCTGGAGGAGCTGGCACCGTACACCTTCAAAGTGGAGTACAGAGCAGTAGCTCTGTAGCATCCCCGTGTTCTGTTCCTTTGTTAATGTTTTTTTTTTTTTTTTTTTTTTTTTAACTTGTCCTGTCCAACAGCTGGGCAAACAGATGAGAGCTGAAGGCCTCTTGTGTTGGACATATTTTGCTTTAACAACAGGGGTTATGAATCTATGACAAACCAGAGGAATGTCTGAATAAACCCCTTTTGTAGTTGAGGCCAAACTTTATTAAATTCCATCATGTTTGAAAATCTTTGGTGCTGGACCGGACGGAAAAGAAAAGGAGGGAAGAAGAGAGGGATGTTAGAGAGGAGGGGAGATAGGAGGGTGATAATAGGAGGGGGGGGGGGAGAACCATGAAGCAGCCTAAAGCAACAACTTTACTGGATGTTTATCATTACGGTAAGGTTCAAGTGTAATACAAATCTCAAAGGGCGGGGCCTGTCCACACACACACTCAGATGTTATAAACACACCTGTTAACTGCAAAGATGTCCACATGTCAACATGAACACAAAACATGCACAAAATACAGATATTGTTCACACACGCATACTTATGCCTTTAAACCAACTAGTGTGAAATATTTCGTTCATTCAATCATGCAAATTATTAGTGTAAGGGTGAGCTAACACCTGTGCTCAGGTGAGTGTTTATGTTCTTCTAAATGAATGGTGGAATGTGAAAAGAAGGAGGGAGAGTGACCAGCCATCCCCACACCAAGACCCCCGCCGCAGCAGCAGCGGCAGCCAGAACCCCCCAACGCCACCCGGCAGCAGGCAGAGAAAAACCACCCCCCGGGCGATCACATCCGTCACCCAGGCCAGGGCCAGCAGGACCACCACGAGGCCCCCAGAGCCAGAGAGCAGGGAGGCACGGGGGGAAGAGAGCGCCGCCCCAGCCCAACCAGGGGGGCAGCCCCCCCGCCGCGGGACCCACCCCCCCGAGCAGGACCCCCCGCCGACCCCCCCCAGCACGGACAAAGAGACCACCCCCCCAAGCAAGCCGGACCACCACCCAACCCCCCCACCATGCACCCCCCACCGCCAAGCCCAGAAGACCACGCAGCGCCCCAGCCCGCCCCGCCCAGGCACCGGAACCGACCCCCCAACGAATGGGATCCCCACCAGCCCCCACCGGGCAGCAGAGGCCCCGACCCCCACCCCGCACCACGGCAGAAAGGCAGGGAGCAGCGACGACCAGACCCCCCCCCCCCCCCCCCCCCCCCCCCCCAAGTCATGGAGTTAACTATGGGAGACCAGAGAGACTGAATTCTTTCCAAGTTACTTGAACTTTGGGATGACATTTTTTCCAAGCTGATATGATCAAAAAGCAGATTTCTGTATTGACTTATATTTATATTTCTCTTGTTTTTCCAATTTATTAAGATGGTTTTTTTAGCAATACAAAGAGTTATGAAAATGATATTTAATAATTCTCCTTCTACCTCGATGGCACTTATGTCACCAAGCACGCAAAGTGACGGTGAAGCCGTGATTGAAACCTTAAGCCAGGCTGATAGATCGGCACATACCTGCTGCCAGAGAGCCTGGACAGGCGTGCAGAACCACAGTGCATGCATGTATTTGTCGGGTAGATTACTGTCACAGTGCATACAAATGTCTGAATTGCTGAGACCCATCTTGAACATCCTCTGTCCAGTGTAGTAAATTCTGTGAAGAGTTTTGAAATGGATTAGCTGCAGATTTGGACTTTTTGTCAGTTTAAAGGTGTTTAGACAAAGTTCTGACCAGTAGTTTTCATCTGTGCTGATGCTCAAATCTGCATCCCATTTTGTTATTGGAAGTGAAATATTATTATCTAAATTACATAAAAGTTTGTATATTTTGGAGAGAGTTTTATTCATTGAGAAATTGATCAGAGTAGTAACTACATCTGGTAGCTTTAAATCGTTGTCTCTGTATTTAAACTTTTTAGTAATACTTGATTTAAGTTGCTGATATTCCAAGAAGTTATTTATTCCATGTTTGTCTTGAAGTTCCTGGGGAGTTATGAATCTTCTGTCAATAATTATATGCTCTAGTTGTTTTATGCCCCCTGCTTGCCAAGCTGGAAAGTGGATAATTTTTTTGTTTATGAGGATGTCTGGGTTGTTCCAGATGGGTGTCATTTTGCACGGTAGAACTGATGATTTTGATATTTTGAGAAATTCCCACCAGGCTGTTAAAGTGGCGTTTATATTAATACTTTGAAAACAATCCTGTTTTTTAACTGTTTGGCTAATAAATGGAAGATCTGACAAGTTGATCTTCCCACATAACGCCTGTTCCAAGTCTAACCATGAGTTGGTTTCTGGATTATTTTTTAACCATTTTAAGATGTATTGTAATCTATTTGCAAGAAAGTATTTGTGGAAATTAGGTAATTCTAATCCTCCACATCTTTTTGCAGATTTTAAAGTTTTTAGACTAATTCTTGCAGGTTTATTGTTCCATTAAAAGCTTGATATGGATGAGTCTAATGTTTTGAACCATTTTAGCGGCGGTTGTGTGGGAATCATTGAAAAGAGATAATTAACTTTGGATAATATTTTCATTTTTACCGTGGCTACCTTGCCCATAAGGGACAGAGGCAGGTTGGTCCAGCGTGTTAGATCGTCCTGTATGTTTTTCAGTAACGGGGTGTAGTTTAGCTGCACCAGTTCTGATAGTTTGGGGGAAAAATTGATACCTAGATATTTGATATTTCCTGATTTAACTGGTATTGTGAGTCTTTGCTCCGCATTATTGTTCAGTGGTAATAAAACAGACTTATTCCAATTAATGGAATAGTCTGATATAGAAGAGAATTCATTAATGATTGCTGCCGTTTCATTTACTGAATGTAAATTACTTAAAAACAGTAATATGTCATCTGCATATAGACTAATTTTATGATGGCTGTGTTTGGTTTTCATTCCTTTAATACTCTCATTCTGTCTTATTGCTGCAGCTAGAGGCTCGATAAATATTGCAAAAAGAGAGGGGGAGAGTGGGCAACCCTGTCTGGTTCCTCTTCCAAGAAAAAACCTGTTGGAAGTCTGTTTATTAGTTCTAACTGATGCATTGGGGTTGTGATATAATATTTTGATCCATTTGATGAATGCTTCTCCAAAACCAAACTTATGGAGGGCAGCAATAAGGAACTTCCAGTTTACTCTGTCAAAAGCTTTTTCAGCATCCAGTGATAGTATGGTCATTTCCTGGTTATTAATGGTGGCAAAGTCTATTATATTAACAAGTCTTCGGAGATTGTCATCCGAGTGTCTGCCTTTGATAAATCCAGTTTGGTCGAAGTCAATTATGTGAGGAGTAATTTTTTCTATTCTCTGTGCTAGTGCTTTGCAGATAATTTTTACATCTGCATTGATTAGAGAAATAGGGCGATAGCTTGAAGGACTATTGGGATCTTTGTCTGGTTTTAGAAGAAGAATTATGTTGGCTGAGTTCATGTTAGGTGGCATTGATTGGCTTTCATTGATATATGTGACCGTTTCATATAACGTTGGTGCCAGCTGTTCCCAGAATTCTTTATAAAACTCAGCAGGAAAGCCGTCAGGCCCTGGCGCTTTACCATTAGGCATAAGTAACAGAGCTTCATGAAGTTCAGACAACGAGAGCGGAGAGTCTAAGTTTGTGATTTGATCCTCATTTAACCTGGGTAGGTTTACATTATTAAGAAATGAGTCAATACTTTGCTCTGACGGATTGATCTGTGGTGTGTACAAGTTTTTATAAAAGTTTTCAAATGCGTTATTAATTTTGACCGGGTCATGAGTGACATTTCCTGTTTGGTCCTTAATAGAGGTGATTGATGATTTTTCTCTATTAATTTTAAGCTGATTAGCCAGAAATTTGCCAGATTTATTAGAGTTTTCAAATCTTTCAAGTCGTAGCCTTTGTATTTGAAATTGTGTCTGTTTATTAATGATGTCATTTAGCTGCAGCTTTAAATTTTTCAGATCTCCCAGAATGTGTTCCTGTGCAGAAGCAGCATAAGCAGTCTCCAGGGTTTTGATTTTATTTTCTAATTCTAATAAATCTGCTTTCTCTTTGCGTTTTTTGTGCGTTGAATAAGAAATGATTTTCCCTCTCATGACTGCCTTTGCTGTTTCCCACAGAATGCACGGTGAGATGTCTGGAGTATTGTTGAATTCTAGGAAGATTGCCCACTCTTTTTTAAAGAATTCAAGAAATTCCTGGTCCTTTAACAGAGATGTATTAAACCTCCAGGTTGTACCTGAGGGTGTCGATATTTCCCTAGAAATAGTTACAGAGACTGGTGCATGATCACTGATAATAATCGGATGAATGTTGGAACTTTTAATTTCTTTTAAAAGAGAGTTACTGATTAATAAATAGTCTAAACGGGAGTGTGAGTAGTGAACTGGGGAAAAAAAGGTGAACCCTTTAGTGCTTGGATGACATGAGCGCCACGCGTCGCAGAGACCCAGATCATTCATGTACTGCTTTAGAATACTTGCCGACCGCCATGTACGCTGGTTTGCTGCTATGCTGAGTCTGTCAAGTTCAGGGTCCAAAACAAGGTTGAAGTCTCCTCCTATAATGATTGTGGAGTCAGAGTGAACTGAGAGTGAGGTGAAGAATCTGTGAAAGAAGGAAGAGTCGTCAACATTCGGGCCGTAGATACTGGCTATGCAATAGTCCTTATTCTGAATGGATATATTAATAATTACAAATCTACCTTCTGGGTCAGTAACTGTATCCTTATGAGTAAATGTAACATTTTTATTAATCAGAACAGCAACTCCTCTTTGCTTGGAGTTATAACTAGAAAAATATATGACAGGAAATTTTGAGCTGCACAGGAGGTCCTGAGATTGTGTACATAAATGGGTCTCCTGCAGTAGAGCTATATCTGCTTTAAGATCATCCAGGTGATTTAACACTTTCAATCTCTTTGGCCCAGAGCCAAGCCCACGCACATTCCAGCTAACGATGTTAAGACTGTTCATAACTGCTCTGACCAAGAGAATGTAAGGCTAAATAGAGCGTGTGCCGGTCCATGTGCGCGTGCCAGCTGATCGATGAAGAAACGCCGTGCGTTTGTGTGCGTGAGCGTTTCCTGACTGTGTGAGCTGCATGTTGCATGTGTCCTATACGGGCTTATGTGAGGTGTTTGCGGGATGTCCGCGAGTGTGTGCTGGTTCGCGTGTGCTTGCCCGTGTGCGCGCTTGTCTGCGCGCGCGCGCCCGTTCCGTGCATAAATAAAAACCAACTTACCGGGGGACGTGTTGCCTTTGGATAATTTACATATGAGGGGGGGAGAGAGGGGGAAACTAAAAAGAAGAAAGAGGTGAAGAAAAACAGAAAGAAACGAACATAACAAGAAAAACAACAGAATCATGAGAGGGGAGAAAATTTAAACTGCTTCAACGAGATGGAGATGTGGATGATTGATGAGCCGGTTTCATTCATTCAACACGTTTAGCCGCTGTTTCCAGCGCAGCACGGATGTCAGATCTTCAGCAAAGCCAGGGGGTGATCTCCGGGTCTCGGAAGAGCCTTCCATCTACAAAGAGTTTATCCACAGAAATCACAGCTCTGGACCCGTTGGCAAGGTGTTTTTTCCTCAGAGGAAAAAGGATCTTTCGGCGCCGCAGGATCTCAGCCGGAAACTGGTCATTGACACTAAAATGTGTGCCCTTCAGCTCGCGCCCGCGGCTCTTCACCATCTCCTTTTGCTTGTAGTTGTCAAACTTGGCTACAATCGGTCGCGGACGCTGGTTGTCGGACCTTCTTCCTCCGAGCCGGTGCACCCTCTGGAACGCGATCTTCTGCACCTCCTCCTTGGGGAGCTTCAGGTGGGCTTCAATAAAGGATTTCACCGTCGCTTCCGGGTCTTCTCCTGCCTCCTCTGGAACCCCCGCGATCACCAGATTGTCCCTCATGCTCCTCGACCGAAGATCCAGGAGGGTTTCTTTAATCGAGCGGTTTTCTTCAGAAAGGCGAGCGGTGTCACTGCTCAAGGTCTTGACACTTTCTCTGAGGGCCTGATTCTCCGCTGCGAGCTCCTGCACCTGCTGCTGGCTGAACTCCAGAGACTCTCGCAGGCCTTGGAACTCTCTATGGAGGATCTCCAGCAGATTCAAGCGGCCGTCAAGGCTGGAGAGCTTTTTATCAATGGAATCTAAAGCATCGCTGATTCCACTGCCTGGAGAGGAGGCAGCTCCGGGAGAACTTCCTGATCGGACGCGTTTGGAGGAAGGAGTGGTGGTGTTGGACTTCCCCATAACGACGGTATTGTAGCAGTCGTCTATATAATTCTCCAGGTCCTCCAGACTGTCAAAAGGCTTATTTAACTTTTACAGATGTTAGTTTAACAGCTAATTTGATATGGCGGTAAAATGATATGATATTAATGAAATGTTTGTTCTGCTACTTACGCACCGCCAAGCTGAGTTGCCACACCGGTCTCGTTGAGTCCTGCGATACTACAGCATCTCGCACTACAGCACTACAGCATCCTTTGTTAATGTTCTATTAGATGCTAATTTGCTTTTTTTATTACGGAGAACAGTGGGCGTGGCGGGAGACGGGAGGAAAAAGCCGCGAGACTAGGAGGGTAAGCGGGTTTTTTGGTTGGGAAGGCGGACCCTGTTTTTTGTACGGCGTGGTTACGGCCGACAGTGACCGAGTGTTCGAAATAAATAAGGAGTTTATGGTGAACCCAGCGTCTGCATTCTTTGAAACACCACAATAGTTTAAAAAAATACAGTTGAATCGACAATTCAAAATAAAAAAAAAATAATAAAATCAGTGTAAAAGGTTAAAAAAACACAAGTGGGCCGACTGGCCAAGTTCATAAAAGCATCCTGCCCAATGAAGGGATCTGATGAGGAGTGACCAGTTCAGGGAGCTGCAGCGCGTTTTCTCTATGAAGCCTTTGCTCCTACAGCGCTGCGGGAGTAAACAGAGATCCTTATTCCCAGCACCACAACAGTGTTGGCCACACTCTCTCTAAAGTTCGACCGTGTTTACGTTCCTTGAGTTAGCTGAGTTATGGCGTTGAAACAGTTTGAATTGAATTGAATAAACCGCGCGTTTGTCCCGACCGCATCACGTCCTCTTCCGGTCCCAGTGGTGAAACGCGCCTCTGCGCAGACCTCTTGGCTCCCAGTGCGCTTCCCCCTTCTCTGGCTTGGTTTCTTCCTTGTTAGGGAGTTGTTGTACATCCTGCTCTTGCCTGCCCTCTGGCTTTTAAAAGAGTGCATGCCGCCAAACAGCCAATCGCATGACATTAGGGAGGGGGTTTCCAATTAGTCCTTTTTTCCTTTTGTATAGTCCTCATAATAAGCAATAAAATTATACAAGCACACCAAACAAAAATCACAGCACACAGAAAACAAGAAAATAAATCATGCATTACATTTAGGATAGAGGTAAACCCTCTTAGAATAGCAGAATAGCTTCACATCTGCATATATTGGGCGGCAGTGGCTCAGGCGGTTGAGCAGGTCGTCCAATGATCTAAGGGTCGGCAGTTTGATCCCCGCTTCCCCCGGCCAACTGTCGTTGTGTCCTTGGGCAAGACACTTCACCCTCCCTGCCTCCAGTGTGGCTCCACTTGTGTGTGAATGAGTGTCCCGGTGATGGTCAGAGGGGCCGTAGGCGCGAACTGGCAGCCACGTCTCTGTCAGTCTGCCCCAGGGAAGCTGTGGCTACAACAGTAGCTACCATCACCAAGTATGAATGAGTAGTGAATAAATAATAAACACACTGTGAGCACTTTGAGCATCTGGAAAAGTACAGATAAATCCAATTTATTATTATTACATTACTTTCAGTTAAAACTGTTTAAACCTGCAAAAAATAATGAAACTTTTTACTCAAAACTTAATGAAAAAATTGTCTAACTTTTTCAAAAATATCATCAAATTCACAAATATTGCATTAGGCTTAAGAAATGTGAAGTGTTTATTCTAATGAAAGGGTCTATTTTTCAGAGCTCAGTCTTCTTTTTCTCCTTGTTGAAGACTTTTCCATCAGTCTGCTGTTTCCACTTCACCTTCACTCCACTCACTCCGTTCTCCTCCAGTTTCTTCTGAAGCTGAACATAAATGTATTTTTCAGAAACTTTATTTGTTTCTACCAGAGTAGAAACTGTTTAAGTTCCAGACTCACCTCTTTCAGCAACTTTTCTGTAACAGCAGCATCGTTCAGATCAGCAGAGTTTTCTGTCTTCAGTCTTAGTTTCACCACACGCTTGTATTTGATTACTGAATGAAAACAGAAGGTAAAGAATCCTAAATAAAAATGAAAATATGCATGAAGATGAGAGACTTACACATTAGTGTAAAGGGAACATCAGTTAGAATTATGTAATGCTGAACTCACCTTCATGGCAGATAAATGGGTATTTGGTTTCACAAGGATAAAAATACCAGTAATTTCTGTTTAGCCCATTTTGAAAACCACATCTGGAACTGATTACGACAGGCCGAATATAAAAATTTAATGATGCTGGGTAGAAAGACAAATGGCTCCCATCAGACCAGGAAATATTTGAATTTCTATAAACACCGATCCATAGGTCCTGATAACTAGGCATCACACTGGAAATCGCCGTCCAGTCTGTGCTGTTCCTCACTGTGGCCAGATCTGTGAAGTTCTGTCTGCAGTATCTCTGAGCGCTGGACCAGCTCATGCTTTCATTCACAAAAACATATTCAGGATTCTGCAGGGTTCCTGTGGATTACAGAAATAATAGTAGGGATGTAACGGTTTATTTTAACAACAATTTGATTCATGTCATGTGTGTTGTCTGCTGTCATGCACTTGGTCATTTTTACAGTATACATTATATATAAACCTACCATATGTTTTTTGTGAAAGTCTTACCTTTGTTGCACACAAAAGGATATAATGAACTGCAGCTTGAGTCGTACAAAAAGCGATTCTGGGTATTCTGGTAATTCCAGTATACACGCATACAGATCTGATTACTACGATAATGAAATGAATCTTGTGATGTCCCGTATTCATAGCTGTTGCCTGTGTAGCTTCCAGTGAATCCATCAGACCATCTATAGTTGATTTCATTGTACAGACCGATCCAGAAGTTATTATTGTAACCAAAAGATGAAATGGTGTTTCTGAGTTCATTCATTTCTTCAGAGTTTTCAATGGTGGCCAGATCTGTATATTTCTTTCTGCAGTAGGTCTGAGCTTCAGTCCAGTTCAAAAGTTGATCAACAATGTGGTACTGACGGATGAGGAGGCAGGAGGAGAGGATGAAGATCTCTGTGAAAAAAAAAAAAAACATCTTTGTTTCAGTGGCCGACAGTAGAATTTTCTTCCTACTTCATTAGAATCAGACAGAAGGTGATGTTTTTAGTAAACAGTGAAACGGTTATTTCCTCAGTAACAGTAAAATCACAATGGATTAAATTGTTGTGGACTTGATTCCTGCTACAATCTCTCAAAATTAAAACTCTCAAATGAATGAAGTTTGTAGAACTGTCTTCATAAAATTTTTAAAATCTGGAACATCCAGTCTCAGAGGGACCAAAGAAACAGATTGATGCTTGCTTCCTGTCTTCTCTGACACTAAACCATCACAACAGATGATGGGGAAATTAAGTCTGTTTCTGCTGGAAGATTTTTGTTGTTGGATGCAGTTTTTGTTTCCACAGTCGCCTAAAGTCATTAGTAGTATAGAGATTAAAGTTCATTCAAGCATTCCTCCACCTAAGCCAAATTTTGAAGTGCAGTTAAAAAATGATAACAATCTTAAATGACTAACCTTACCATTTTCTGACTTACCTGAGGAAACCAAGACGAGCAGCAGGATCTTCTCCATCATGATGCTTCTGTTGACTGTAGAGGGAAACTCTGGGATGGAAACACCACGACTGATATTTGAGTCTGAACACAGTGAAGGTCTGGGAGGATTTTTATATTAAAACACACATAGCAGGAACATACTGTAGAGATTTACATAGTTCCATGTATGTATTCAAACTAAGTTTAAAATATCCAAATACAAAGAGACTCTTAGTTTGCAAATACAGCTGATTTTCATAACACGTTTTTTCTTTCTACATTTCCTGACTCTTTGACTGTAGATGTTTGTTTGTTTGTTTGTTTTCTGCAGATCTACCTTGGCTGGTTAGAAATAGTTTTTAGTAGGGTTCATCTATTAAAAATTTATTTTCATGTAAAAACTTTATTCTGAAATCTCATGAAGAAATAAAATGGATTGTCTATAAAAAACAACAAAATTTTGGCCAGAAAATGCTGCCATGAGCATCTCATTAGAGACCGTTACTAGAGCTGTTTCAGTAGAATTTCTTTTCTTGGAGAGGGGGTTTTATTTGCTTTAGACACATAGGGATCATTGATGCAGACAAGCACCACATTTTTTACTAGTTTGTAAATTCCGGAGGGCCTTGAAGGCAGCAGCTCATGCTGCTGGATTAAACACAGGTGTGCACTGGGGACGTGCTGATGAGAGACTGGTTTTAAGGAACAGTAAAAAAATGTGAAAAGGGATCAGGCTCTGAAGTGAGGACATGGCAGGGTGCTTCCTCCTTCCTGAGAAGAGCCAGACAGCTTATCGGAAGGAGCGCAGTAGGAGAAGCAACCAGATGAACTAGTTCAACTATAGGTAAAATAACCGTTCGGCCTACAACTGTCATGGTTTGGGTTTCTTTGTATTGGTTTTTGCTTTCCGCTTTGGTTTCTGTCATGTTTGAGTTCTGTTTCCTCTTTTATTTTGCAAGGTTCCTGTTTTGTCATGCTTTATAGTTTTACTTCCCTGGTCCCAATCTCTTCTGATCGTTGTCGCCTGTGTCTTGTCAGTCCTGTCTGTACAGTCTGAAAGTCTTCTCTCTGCCTTCCACTTGTGCTGGTCCATTAACGTCTCTTCCCTGACTCCCTTCTGCCATGTTCATGTTTTGTCCACAGTAAGTTTACTTTTGTTTTCCTGCTCTGCAGCGCTTTTTGTTGATTGAATAAACCCCTTGCCCTGGAACCATGTGCCTCCTGTCTCTGCGTTTTGGGTCCTTCATGCTCACCGGCCCTCCCCACCTGACAACAACTACCGTTCAGGGTCCTTTTGACTTAGGATGACGTCACACTACGGTAGCCCCACTTGGACAAACTACATAGCGTCCAGATCTGCTCGGACTCTACATGTTTTCATTTCACGTTTCCTTTTGTAACCTTAAGTTCTTTTCCTTCATAAGTTGTGTCTAACATTATACTTTATAGTGTTTATGGGGTAATTTACGATAACCCACTTAGTAAAAAGATCTGTGACTGTTAGAATGAAGCTGCTGCTCCACAGAGTGAACCGTGCCTCTGAGCAGAGCAGCTGGAGTCTCGTAGCTTTGTGTTCGCATACAGGGAAGGTGCTATGGTATAGTGTTCGGTCCAGAGAAGGGTTCTGACCGCAGTTCGTTCGGCTGCAAATGCACTTTATAATAATCATAACAATAATAAAAGCACGTTTAGAAGATAATCTCGCTCTGTGTGGGAGCTCTGCTTGTTTACAACAGACTTTTTTTTTTTTTCCCCTCTATGGTAGTATCGTCATTTTGTCCAGGCCAATCACTGTCTGACACGCTATCGCACCAACGGACGGCCAATCACATAATGTGACGTCAGCACTAGTCGAAGGACCCGAACAGTTGTTGCAGGTCGAGCTACACCGGGACCGACAGCCGAGGATTGCTGCTGGAGGGGCAGGCGCCAACAGTGGAAGGAGCAGCAAAGCAGCTAAACTAAAACAGGGTTTTTTTACTTATGCATGTCAGTGTAGTGACCAACGTGTTTAAAACGTCTGCAGCAGAAAAAATGTTTGAGCTCTAACTCTGTCCAGCAGGAAGTAAAACTTTTTGGATTTTTTTCTGAACTATTGTTTTATTTTTATCAATATATGTTGAAATATGAAGAGAAATTTGCATTTTTTTCATGAGTATTTTTTTTTCTTTGGAGAATAGCACACGAGTTCTTAAGAATGGGACACTGTGAAAATTAACATGACGTCAAAAACGTTCTTCTAAATACATTGAGTCTGCTTTGGTGAGCCATCATTCTTTTGCTTATTACTGCTGTTAATCTATTCCAAAACACGTGTGCAGCATAAAATAATATCATATATGCTTTAAATCTTTTATTATTTTGTTTTAAGAAACAGATCTTAAAGAAAATCACACGTGTTACTAATAATTTGCGCCGCAGGATTCGCAGATCACCCACAGACCTGTTGATTTATGTAAAGTCAGCAAATAAACTTTACCGTTTATTTTACAGTTTGAGGAGATCTTCAGCCATAAATTAAAAAATCTGACTAAATAAAAAATAATGCTATAAAATAAAAATAAAAAAGAAAGTATGAATTATGGTTAAAATGATTAAAAATGAAATTTTCTTTATCCAAAGAGACAAAATCGGGGGTAAAAAGAGCTGGTTCGGCTTCTCAGCCTAGAGAAGACCTAGATAAATATGGCAATATGATTGGTTAGAATCTAGACCAATCAGCAGCTGTTTGATGGCAGCTTTTCCATGTCAAACTGAAACTTACGTGAGCAAAATCAAAGATGGGAAAAAAGCGAGATGACACACAACGCATGTGAAAACATTTGTTTTGCAAACATCAATATATTTTTGAAAGAAAAAAAAATTTAAAGCAAAGAAAGAAAAAAAACTGAAAGCAAATATTTAAGAATCTTATCTGCAACTTATAAAGTTTTGTATGAAACGTTGTGGCAAAAACATTCCTCCATAAGTCAGTGGAACACTTGGACAGATGCAGAGCGATCCAGAGTTTGGGATCTATCACTTATGGTTCTGGATCTCCTCTAACTTCAAAATCTGAGTGACCAAAAATATCTGAGTAAATGATCTAAAAACACAAGAAGGTATGTGTGAAATCTAAAGTTAGGTTCACTCCTCCCTCAGTCACACGCCTTCAAGCGGTCAATTCTAATGGACAGTGTACGTAAATGCACGGAAATGGATCTTCAACACTCTAGTGTTCACGCGTCGCTGTGCAAGTACCAATGACAGTTTTTGGGTTTCTGTACAAAACACTCAGCCATTGAACGCGCATCTAAAGTCAAATTTTGTCCTTCAAATTGCATCATGATCCAGTAAAACAATTCAGTTAATTCCTGTTTATCCCTTTTTTTTTGCGCCTTTTTGACCTCCATCAGTCAGCTGTTTCCACTTTAGATTCACTCCATGCACT
Organism: Oryzias curvinotus; assembly: GCA_023969325.1. Lineage (NCBI taxonomy): Eukaryota > Metazoa > Chordata > Actinopteri > Beloniformes > Adrianichthyidae > Oryzias > Oryzias curvinotus. The sequence continues at coordinate 36,846 of JALJSC010000106.1, forward strand.
TTGTTTTCCTCCACTATCTTCTAAAGCTGAGAGACAATTTCAAATTTTCAAAGAGACTTCGAAACCTTGCTCTCGTTCTGTTTTGGTGTCTTTTTAGAAAAAACATCTGAAAGTAATGATGTTCTCAAAGAAGCTCTTCTTTCATACCAGAGATGTTCAGAATTCCAGGATCTGTCTTGAGTCTCAGCTTCCCCACATGCTTCTTTAATGGTGCTGAATGAAAACAGAAAATTACTCAATGTGCACATGAATTCAGTCCAAAAAGTAGAAAAAAATAGTGTGTCAAACTGTATATAATCTGCTACTGTTGAAATGGCTGTGCAATTACATAACTAATAAGACACAATTTATGTCACTAAATGGATTTTACTCTGAAAGAAATTTACTGAACATTGGAGTTCCCCAAGGATTCCTTCTAGGACAGATGTTAACTTTGATATACCTTAACAACTTTTCTCATGACACTTAAAACCAGCGTTTCTATTTTCTTTGCAGATGATACTAACCTTATGACTTCTAAAAAGATCTAAGAATACTTGTTGAAAATGTAAACAATGACCTAAAACAATACTAAATTTGGTTTCATATGATCTGTCTGTCCATTTGTCCGTCCATCCGTCCGTCCGCCCTGGCCCAGGTACCTAACAGTACCCCTCCCTCAAGGGGCGCCTCTGGGCATACCACCCGACTTGTGAGGGTGGCGCCGGTGAAACTCCTGGAGCATGTCTTTGTCCAGAATCCTGGACGATGGATCCCAGAACCTTTCCTCGGGTCCATAACCCCCTCCATCTCCTGAAAGCCCCGTCCCCGCCGTCTAACGTCCATAATGCGCCGAATGGTCCACGGACGTACACACGTACGTAGCTGTATACAGATATTTGTACCGGTATATAGATGTGTGTGTGTGTAAATGGAACATCCTTCAACATTCTTAAAGGAACACAAATGACTTTTGGGATGGCTGTGGTTCAGGGGTAGAGTGGTTGACTTCACCCCACAGGTCTGGTTCATGCCCTATCCGCCCATGTGTTTTAAAATGTTGGGCACAACCCTCAGCACAGATTATATGAACCCCAAAATACTGTTAACCAACTAAACAACAAACTAAAGTTCTTTGTAAATAATTTTGTTTTCTATGAAACTGTTTTACCTCGGTAACCTACTGACTATGGGCTCTTTATAATGTTCACTGATACAAAATAAAATGGTTTTTGGTTACAGGTAATAAACAAATTATTATAGAAGATAACATGCTGTTGAACAGATACTGACTGTTATGGTCTGATTGCAGTTTCAGTACTGAAGCAATCTCCTTTATAGTCCCATTATTTCACACAAACTACTTTTCAAGGTGATGGTTGCTGTCACATATGTTTAAGAACATTGGTACCTTTCTCAATCTGGAATGGGATCAATCATAATTTTTTACTAATTAAGACTTTTAACCCATGCCCAGCTACTTGTGACACAATTATGGACAAAGGAAAAACTTTCAAATCAGTTTCATAGTTTTCAGAGAGACTGACATTTGTTTGTCAAAATACTTTATTATTACATAATGACAGAATTTACTTTTGCTTCCAAATCTTGATCTACAAAAAATATCAGTTTGTGATTTTGGCTCAGTCTTTGATGTAAAAAAGGAAAAATTTCACTGTTTTAAAATGAAAAATATCTACAAGTTTATAAGGATTAAATGATCCTAAAATTTATTTTAATTACCAAAATTAGAAAATGTATATTTTTAAATCTTTGAACCTAGATAAAACCAAAGTGAGGTTTTTTGGAAACTACAACGCAAATAAAGAGCTCTCAATTGAAATGAATACTGTCTTAATTGAAAGTGTTACAGAAATCAAATTCTTAGGGGTTTTTATCGATGACAAACTAAGTTGGAAGCCACACATCACACACAAACAAACTACAGTCTCAAAAAGTATTTAAATCTTAAACAAATCTAAACATATATTAGGATACAACAGTGGGTATTTATTGTACTGCTCCTTAATATTACCATATTTCACCTACTGTATAGAAATTTGGGGAAATAATTAAAAGAGTTCACTACATCCTCTCTGTTTACTTCAAAAACGAGCCATCAGAATTGTACATAAAGCCTGATATCTTGATCATACAAACAATTTATTTTATCAATCAAGACTTTTTAAACTGTTTGAACTTGTGGATTTTTACACTGCGCAACTTTTATACAGAGTTAGTGGGAAATCGTTACCATTCAATATCCAAAAAGTTCTTAGAAAATGAAGGAGGCTACAGACTGAGGGGATGGAGGAACTTCAAGATCAAACTGATAAGAACCACTAAGAAAAGTTTCTGTGTGTCGGTGTGTGGCACTAAACTTTGGAACGGGTTAAGTGATGTGCTCAAAAAATGTTCAAATATTCAAATATTCAAATATTCAAGAAAATGTATAAAGAAACTCTTATTTCAGGATATGAAGATAAGAGGATTTAAGGATCGACAGGTGTTTGAATAATTCCAAATACATGTCTGAACTTGATTGTGGTGAAATAATCAAAGCTCTTTTTATTACAACCAATAAGTATTACAACACACAGAATATATACACAACAGTGAATGGAAAACAGGTGCCTAACCAGGTGCGAACAATCAATGAAAGTAAAGACAACAAGTGTGATCAGGAACCAGTAACCGGAAGTGTCAAAATAAAACCGGAAGTGAACAGAAACAAAACAAAAGCCGTCCTGGCCCCGGTACCTAACAAAATTACACTCATTAAGCTATTCATTTTCTTTACTTCATCTGCAATGAATGGAACATCTGCAATACCAGCCTTGGTCATTCCACAGATTATGGACCCTTTTTATTTTACTTCACAGCATTACTTTATTATAAAAAAATAAATACAAAAATAATAAATAATAATAAAACAAATGATTAATCAATTATTGAAAAAGGTTAAATTGATTGATTTCTAATGATATTACTTCACTTGCTCCAAAAAATTGATAAGTTGATTCATAATCTTTTCCTAATGTAACATCATTTTGCACATTGTTTTAACTTTTGATACTTGATCAAATTTTGCTATGAAAGTTTTTGAAACAGTGTCATGTCTATTTTACTGATATAGTATTATTTTTTAATCATATCAATGACTTTCTAAGTAACATAATCTGCATATATTTTGGATACTTCATTGCCATGTTGATTTCTAAAAGTTATTTTTTACAAAATAATTTAGAAATTCATCTTTGTCATGTGCTTTATTGATATTTCAAGATTCTTAATTCTGTCTGATAAAAGCTAGGAACCGGATATTGATAAATCATGTAATAAAATGGTTACAGTATAACGGGGTGGGATTATATAAATTCGCTTCCTTCCACTCCCTTTCAAGCAATATTTATTAATATGTCTAATTATCCTAAGTCTGATTAGTTATTGTATGAATGTATAACTGATGATTGTATTATATTTGTGTATAATTCCTATTTGATTGCTTGAAATAAACCATTTCAAATCAAATCAAATGTGTAGCAATAATTACTGGTTTAATGTGATACTGTGTTCTAATAATAACCAATGATTATTACATATCGGTACCATTGCTGTTTACTGAACTCATGAATGAATGTTTATGTTTTTAACAGAGAGACAGTCACTGGGGTCATCAACGTGAATATTAAAATCCCCTATTATTATCGTTTGATCAGAATCTAAGACAATAGTCGATAGGAAGTCGGAAAACTCAGTTAAAAATTCTGAATATGGGCCGGGGGGGCGATAAATAATTAAGAATAAAACAGGTTTTCAAATCTTCCTGTTTGGGTGATTTATAGACAATATGATGCTTTCAAATGAATTATAAGCATTTTTAACTTTAGGGCTGAGAAGTAAGCTAGACTGTGATATTACTGCCAAACCACCTCCTTTCCCTGAAATTCTGGATTTAGCATAAGTGGGGGGGGTTGCTTCATTCAGTCTAACATAGTCATCCTGTTGGAGCCAAGTTTCTGTTAAGGCTAGTAAACTAAGGTTGTTATCAGTGATTAACTCGTTGACTAACAGGGACTTAGAGGAAATGGATCGAACATTTAATAAACCGCATTTAATGACATCATAATTCTGCTTGTGAGAACTGCTGTCTGTCACTGTAAGGTTTTGAAGGAGAAAATATCTGTTCGCCTTGTAGATATTTTCTTTGCATGTTCAAAAAGTAGAAAAACAAGAAGACCACGGATTCGTTCGGAAAAAAGATAAACAAAATTTATTTCCCTAACAATATTTCTAAAACATATTTAAACCACGAGCGCCCGGGTTCTCTAGAATTTCCACAGAGATGGCAAAGCACCAGCTTAACAGTGACTTAGCTTGCCAGCCTGATGAGAGAGAGAGACACAGAGCATCCCCCTGATCAGCGGTTTTGAGGCGTGGCTGCAGCCCCCTCCTCGAGAAAGAAACATGGCCGCTACACTCCTCCTCTGCACGCTTGGATTGGCCGGCTGACCGGTCTGGTCACTTCCTTCAGTCCATATTTGGTCCCAGCATCCGGTTCCCGCCGAAAAGTTCCAGGGGGGTTATCTGACAGACGACTGTGTCCCCATGGGAGTTTCAACACCTGTCCGGAACCTTCTCCACAGGCAGTCAGTCTCAACTCTTTGGTCTCCACATGTGAATCTGCATTCTCAGAGGTTCCCGTGGAATGTTAAATTTTATGATTAATTGTCAGACTGCAGCCAGTCTTCAACCGGCCTTAGGAAAATCCAGGTGTCCCTGCAGGGAATGAGTTCTAGAGCTTACAGTGAAAAGAGACAGGATGTCCCTTTGAAATTCAAAGGCCGTGAGCACACACACACTTAAATCTGAAAACAGTCTTCACTGAAATAAAAGATAAGACAAAAAACCTAAGAGAAATAAGACCACAAAAATATAAAGTCCTTCAGTTTCTATGACGCGCTCCTTTCATTTGTCTTTCATCACATAAGCTAAAGCTAGGACCTGCTTGACTTTCCCTGCATGGGTTTTGCACCAGCACTAACCCTAAGGGAGGCTCAGAGGAGCGTTTTCCACTGCTGCTCTGCGCCCGGGTCTCGTCTCTGTATTGTCAGGTTGACAGACTAAGGCTAGCAAAAATGTTTCTAGAAAGAAGAGCGGCATTGTCCAGAGTAGGATAGACGCCATCTCTCCGCATGAGACCGCGCTTCCCCCAAAACGCGCTCCAATTATCCACAAAACCAACGCCGTTTTCTGGGCACCATCTAGAAAGCCAGCGGTTGAATGATGAAAAGCGGCTGTACATTTCATCACTGACTAAGTTCGGCAGGGGACCAGAGAAAATTACAGTGTCGGACATCGTCTTAGCCAGTTTACACACCGAAGCTACGTTTAACTGAACCACCTCTGATTGTCTCCGTCGGGCATCATTACCGCCTGCGTGAATCACGACTCGACGGAACCTGGACTTACTCTGAGCTAACATGAGCTGGCCCCCACATAACACCTGACTGTAGCCGCTGGGAGCTCCACGTTTCTAACTTCAGAAGAGCCTATAACCAGAGTTGAGGGTTCAGCGGGTGTGTCGCTGAGGGGGGAGAACCTATTACTAACGTGGAGTCTCGGGTGCTCTAAGTCTTTGCATTTAGCACTATGTTTCCTCCCAACCGGTGCAAACCCCTGACTGTCTCCCGGCTGCTGGGAAAGCGCTGGGGTGCTAACTGGGTTAGCCCTGGTAGCTCGGCCCGCGCTACGAGTAACGACCTGGCTAGCCGGCTTAGCTTCCACTGTGCGGAGCCGCGCTTCTAACTGCTCAAGCCTGGCCTCCAAGTCTAACACAAGACTACACTTAACACACCTACCGCTATCTTCACTAAAGGAGGCAAGATCCTCACTAAACATATGGCACATTGGGGCAGGAGATAGGGGGAAAAGTAGGAGTGGTGGCCATGCTAGGTTCTAAGCTAAAGCTAGCTGTGTTTAGCTAAAGAGAAGTGGTTTAATTCAGTGGTCCCCAACCACCAGGCCGCGGCCCGGTACCGGTCAGCGGGAAATTTTGGCACCAGGACACAAAGAAAGAAAAAATAATTTCCTTTTTTATTTTTTTCTTCTTTTATTTTGAAAAGTGACCGGATTCTCTCTGTTACATCTGTCACACTTAATGCACGTCAAAGTCGCGACACCAAACATCAGGTGATAAAACCCCACTAAAATTAAACCCAAACATCCAAAGTGAGCAAAAAACAAACTTCTCTAGAAAGTTGCTTAGACAAGGGGAAAATTATTATTATTATTGTTATTATTACTACTGAAGAGAAAATACCACCCCCGGTCCGCGGTAAACGTGCCTTGCGTTGTACCTGTCCACGGTGACAAAAAGGTTGGGGACCACTGCTTTAATTAGCAAAATGAGAAAAGTGAACAGCAAGCGGTTTAACAGTAGTGTATTTGCTACTAAAAGGTGCTAGATGTGAATGTGGATATTAAACTAGATAACACTTAAAGTAAGCAATAGTAGTCAGGCTAATGCCAAACAAGAGAGCAGTAGTCAAAAACAACTAGCACTGGGTAACGCTCACCCGGATATGACGTCACAGGAAGCCAGCATGTGGTTCTACAGCCGTGTCAGTACTTCAAGTCATTTGCATGAAACATTTTAAATTAGAACTGTTTATCCATCCATCTATTCTAAAATGTTCTCTAAAATCTGATAGTGAAGTTCCCACCATTATGGGTTAATGCTTCTCCATCATCCTGGGTTTGAACTGTTTCTCCAGAACCTTTGTCACTTGTCAGGAACCGCTAGTGGAGGACCCAAAATGCAGTAGACCAAGCATGGTTAAAAAACTAAAACATTTAATAAACAAACTGAAACATGACAAAAACATGGGAGCAACTAAAGCATTAAAGAGCAGATGACCTGAAAACCAGACACTTAAATAGGCTGAACTGAAGACAGCTGTGGACCATGAAACTAAAACTGGTGTGACTGACAATAAGGAAACCAAAAACATGACCAAGAACATAGAACCAACCTAAACCACAGAATCCTTCCATCACTAGTAGGTCTGTATCACTGCCATGGACCTGTACATAATAACACATCCTATATTAAGGCTCATGGATGGGTTTATATGAGCATATGTCTGTGTTGTTAAGTTCAGAAAGGTTATTCTCATAAAGTTTAAGTTTTTAAATGTGGGCTTGATAGACATACAACCTTAGCATTTGCTGCAGTACTGACATGGATTTTTTAGTCTGGTTTTCTGCAAATGACAGACAAAGCTGCATGTTGACTCATCAAGTTATGGACTGCAACAATAGCTGATCTGTAGAACTGTCAGATGGAAATATTCAGTCAAATCATTAAGAGTGACTGAGTTTTAATTTGAATTGATCTTATGATACACTGCTTTTATGTAGAGCCTTTCCAAACACCTGCAGTGTTTTAAAAACAGATGATTTGTTTGTTGAGTTCCAGATATTTAGACAAACAAAGCAGATGCCTTTATTTTATAAATATAGACAGACATGCACTGCCTTCCACAGAGACAGCAGGACAATAAAAGACAGTTTAAGGCGTCTTAATCCAAGCTAGCAGCTCGTGGCAGACAGGCAGACCTTTTAGACATTTGTGTTCTGCTCATTCTCATTTTCTGAAAAGGCTTAACCCCCCCAGCCTGAGACCTGAAGGATGGATTGCTGGATTGAGAAAATCCCTGTGGAACACACAGACCTCTATCCACCAGACAGAGACCTTCATGAATAGTGTAAAGCCGACCACCTTTTTAAACAGCTAGGGCATCATTTCTGACTATATTTGTGTCCACACAGCAACAAAGTGAAGAAGATGATCACAGTGAAGCCATCAGGAGGCAGCAGACAGTATTTGGAGGGCAGTAAAGTACCCTGTTATTCTGGGAGTCTGACGCCCTCTTAAATGATTAAAAAAGTCTGTCAGATTTAAGTAAACACAAGAACCTGTGAAGTTACTTTATTTTCCTTTGATTCAAGTTTTTTTGGCTTTTCTTTCATTGTTGCTGTTTGTGTTTATCTACATCTTTTTCAAAGCAAAGGTATTTATAAGCACCATACTAAAGTAGTTTTTTTTTTGTGTAAAATATGTATTTTATGCTTTAACATTACACCATGTTAAAACACTTGTACTTTAAACAGTACAACTTTATTTTACTTATGGAGTATATTATAAGCAGTACTTATACTGTAACTTTGTGCTCCAGTTGTGTACTTTGAACAAAGCTGTGTAAAGTGCAGTTTTAAAAGTTTTACTATTTACACCAAACCTCATGTGAGCAGCAGGTGGCAGCAAAGAGTGGGACATTTTCCATCTGGATTCTAGACCCTGCCTTAGATTAAATGAACACAATTATCAGAAAATGTATAAAGCAGACAAACACAGAACACAAACAAATCATCAATAAATAAATGTCATGTAATAAAGAAAATGTGAAGGAACTCCATTTACACAAAAAACGCAGAAGACTGCAACCCTGAGGATGGTACACAAATGTGTACGCACAAAATGAACACTAACACAAGTGTGTTACGGCTGTGGCCGTATTTGGTTTTGTTTGTTCTGTTTTTTTGTGTATTTTTTATTTCTGGGACTTTGTTGTTTTTGTGGATCTTTGTGTGTGTGCGGTTCCAGTCACAACTCTACGTGACACTGGAGCTAAACAGTCACTTCTGTTTAGCAGTTTCTCCTGATTCTTCTTGTGGTTCTGACACTTTGGGGAGTGAATATGAGTGTTATTCCAGCACCTGTACACACAGTTTACCTGCGTCCGCCGCTTGTGTCAGGGCCAGTCGTGGTTGCACTCAGAGATCCTTTACCTACACAAGGAATACACATGATCCTTGGTAATGATGTTCTTAATTTGTCCGATACCTTCGTGTGCAAAGATGAAAAAAAAAAATGAAATTGTTAAATCTGATGGGGACAACCTAAATACTAACACAGGTCTGTGCACATATCAAACAGTAACACGGGTGTGTGTGCACAACTTGAACACTAACAGAGGTGCATGCAAAGCTTGAACACTGAAACTTGTGTGTACACAGTCTGAACCAACAATGTTCACAGTCTGAAAGGATTTCTTCAAGCCATTCTCGTCTCCACTTCTTTATTTGTGTGATTCTGAACTTTAATCAACAAACAGAACTGAGCCCCGACAGCAGCAGCTAATGAACTGCATTTGTTTAACCTGGCTCTGCTATTTGCAGAGAAGTTTCCTCACATAAAGCCACAGGTTCGGTCTTAGCACTCCCCCCCCCACCCCCCCAGTAAGGGCCAGAATTCCTCCCAGCAGATCCGACTGCAGAACATCTTTGACACGCAGAGGTGTTAAAGTGTGCAGCAGCTAACGAGGAATGTGAGTGTTAGCACTCAGAGCGTGGAAGAATGTACTCCTGTGACTGCCTTTACTGTCCAGATCATGTGTCCAAACTGTCCCCCGACCCCGAAGAGCAGGCAGAACATGGACTGGATTTATGCTCAAAGACTTTTGAAGCTCACTCTCTGGTGTCGTGAAAAAGATCTAAGGTGGTTTAAACTCCGTACTTCATCCTCTGAGCGAGGAAGACGTCTGAGAAACGGCAGAGCTGAACTTCAACTGAGAGGAATTCTGCTTCCCACAACTCCTTTCTGTTGGAAAACCACGACTTCCTGTTAACATCAGCTAATTCTGTTCATTATGCTGCACAGATAGTAAAGTTAGAAAGTAAAATTAACTAATGCTTGACATGGTTTTTGGCTGACAGATTTTTAAAATAATATAGAAGCCACCAGGATCATTTAAAGTGTTTTAAATACTATTTTAAGTTTTGAGGAATTTGCATCTAAAGCTTTGACCTCTTCACGCTTTTTTATTGTTAAAGTTCATACATTTGTGTCACGTCTTGTCATTAAGTCAAGCAAATCCCAATGTAGTTCATTCAGATTAAATATTCTGACATAATCCATTTAGTTTCAGTCTATTTTTGTAAAAAGCAAAAATGTGTATACAGTATATGTAGGCATCTGTCGCAATTAGCATCTCTCCCCTTTGGCATAGTGTGTAGGAAATGTATAGGTTTTAAGTAAAGTCGTACATTAATGATGGAGGGGATACTGGCCGGCAAAGTATGCATTATCACTTTTTAACGCACGCCCAGCAGCCAATCAGAATCGAGTATTCACCCGGACCATGATATAAGGAAGACTTCTCTCACAGGGAGCACTGACCAAAATAAACGTATGCACACAAACAAGTACACACAAGATTTACATAACCCATATTAATGAAGATGGGTGTAAAAGCATCACCCATGTTTGTGCAAAAGTGAACAAGCAGGTGGGTTGGACGAATGTGTGCTTCTTAGACATTGAATGCTCCTGCAAAGGCAGGAGGCCTGGCACCCCCCCCCACCCCAGAGCTAGGGGCAGACAGAGCAGAAGCCCGGGCATCCAAGACGCCCCCCTCCCCGGTACCGGACCCCCACCACTGCACTGACATAAAGAACCATAGTGGTGAATGAAATCAAATAAAGCTTCAAAGCTGGGTAGTTTGTTCTGAACGTTAGCTTTTATGGTCGTCATGCTCTCTGGCTTTGGAAAAAACATTTCTGTCCTTTAACGTAACCCCCCCCCCCCCCTCTGTGCTGGTTTCCCTCCCATGACTTGGACAGCAGAGTTCAGGCTGAGCTGCTCCTCTCTCAAGGACTCCAGCTGCAGGTGGTTTTTCTACACGGATGTTGTTCTTTCTGGACAAACTTATCGGGTGCAGTTATAGTATCTCCGAGCCTCCAGGCTAAAGTTTCGGCCTGGACTTTGTTGTCGGTGGTATTTTTGGAGGTGGGGTCAAACGCCGCTGCTGTACGAGCGCCGAAAATAAAGCGCTGCTGGGAAATTCCTGCTCTTGAGGGCTGACATGCGTAGTGGAATATGATGTGGGCCTTGATATCGGTCTTCTCCTGACTCACTCTTCCAGTCTGACCCCTCTCCTCATGTCCAACCCCTCACTTCCTGTTGTATTTTGGGGAGGGTTCTCATGGAGCGTGAGAACCGTTTGGGTCCAGGCTGTTTTGACCCTGAGCTATTCAAACACAAAATATTTGCAGAGCAAAGATGATCTTGACAAGAGGAGCGAACGCATTTTTACATCCATTTATTGTTTATCTTCTTCGGTCATGAAAAACATCTTCAGCCTCAGAGCTTCAGTGAGATTCCTCCGTCATCGGACGCTCAGACCCCCACAGCTGCCTGCCATCATGCGTGAGGTCAGCATGACAGTGTGAAAGGACGCCTCTGCGTGGCGCTAACTCTAAAGTTGTTTTAGTAATTAAGCTCTCTGAGGCTTTTGTCTGGTTAACCGCTCGCAGACCTCTCCCACGGTAAATCTGCAGCCCCCCCGGCCCCGGTTCAGGGCGCGCTCTGGTGTACAGATGCGCCTCAGTCTGGTCGGGTCAGCGGTTGCTCCGCTGATGGAGGTTTAGCTCGACGGTTCGTTTCTGGTCTGGCATATTTCAGGGTTTGTGGCAGCAGCCGCAAAGCAACGCTCAGACTTTTAGAAAGCCTTTAAAACGCCTAAAACTTTATGGCTCCTGTCAAAACAAAGCACGTCAAAGTTGCAGAGAGCTGCACCGCAGGGCTCTGCACACTCTCAGAAGTGTTGTCTCTGTTAACACCAGCAGAAAATGCAGCACACTTCAAGCACACCTAAGGCTCACATGCAGTTACAGCTGTTGTAATCGGACTGTGGTTTTTTTTTGTTTTATGTGTTACTAGCAAAGTTGGGAGTCAACGTAATCACAGAATTGTTTGTTTTTTCCCAAGAGGACCTGCTGCAGACATCAACGTCCAGAACTGGAAGTCCCCCCCCAAATCTTTATTTAAATGGTGACCCTAACAGTGACTGTTTTTTCCCGTCTTATGCTTAAAAATTGTTTTTTTCTACAATTCTGAACATATTTGGGTTAAGATAAGTTCTATCATTTCTGCGTCCGACCGATGATCTTGTCTGGAGCAGGGTTCCTCTTGTTTTCACTCATTTTTCGAACAAGGTTAGGAGTTACAGGTGTTGTCAATGTGCTAATGCTTCTAAAGTGGATGATGTGTATCGTGTCAAACACGTTCAAGAATGACTGTGAACACAGGTCATAAAGTCTGACTGACAGATTTCATGTTCAGTGCACCTTAATCATGACATAAGTTCAAAACAGACAATTCTTTGAAGTTGTGCCTTATAGTTCGGTGCAGAACATATTGTATTTGTTAAAATGATTTCTTTTTTACTTTTTTAGATTTGATTGATTTTGATTGGCAGATCTCTCTGGTCAGCTCTTTCTTTGCTCCGTCTTTTGGGTTTTCTGTTTTGGTCATTTTTTGTTTTAATAAAGAATGTTCTACCTGACTTAATGAAGCTGAATTTCTGTCCTCCTGGCGTTTGTTTTGCTCCACGCCCTTCATTAAAGAATGAAACAGTTGTGCTGAGATCCCACATTGCCCTGGAGCGACATACTTGTTTTAATTAGGAAAGTTAATTTTTTTAGCAATAATCTAACAACTTTAGCCTCGAGAAGAAAAGGTTTGAGCAGATTCTGCACATATTAATTTCAAAAGAAGAATAGAAATATTTGATATATCAGGTTTTAGCCCTTGAAAATCTGTGCTAAATCTCTGATGCAATCAGGTTTCTTGGTCCAAGGCAGCGTTCTGATGAGCTGCAGGCAGAAAATCAATCACTAATCACCTTTCAAATCTGAACCTGACATCTCTGAGTCTACATGTGATTGAAATGGAAATGTTAAAGTATGTATTTAACACAGAAATTCAGACCTGAGTCACTCACCCACTAACTTGGTTTAAGCTCTCTGTTTCTTGAGAAATAGGTTCCTGATTTCCATACAACCTTCTTATTTGCAAAAACAAGGACTTCTGTCTTTCCGTTGTCCAACAGAAAGAAATTTGACGGCATCCAAAGCACCAAAGATGATGCTTTGATGCTGGTTTGGTGAAGTCCAGGATGACATGTTGGTTTCACCACGTAAAGTGGATTAGTCTGTGCATGAGGTGAACATGTTTTTTTGAGTTATTTTTGTTTCCTGCGGTGTGTAACTTAGCAGAAATCCTCTATATGAAACACCCCATAAATGTAAATACATTCAACAAACTTCACACGGATTCTGCTGGGGAAAAAAAAAATGCAAATGGAGTTTCCTTCTTCACTTAGGAGATCTAAATTTAAACCCAGAGCTGAAGCTGAAGCTTCTGTGGACTGTTTGAGATTTCATTCAGAGATATGATACCACGAGGAGCAAAAGCAAAACTTTGTTTGAATTATTTAACAGAACAAAAATGAAAGCAGCCTCGGTTCAGGCCCAGTGTGAGAGGCTTTCTGTGCGGTTGATGTTTTCCTGCCTTCCTGGGGACGTTCAGGCTGAAATGTTTGGTCCTGGTTTCTGGTTTGTTTCTTCAGATAGTCTGCTTCCTTTTTAATCAGCACAAAAGCTGAACTTTGGTTCAAACAAAAAAAATATCTCCAGATGGACCAAACACTGTAAAACAAAGGTGTGGTTCGCTCAGGCGTTTCTGCCGTTCACTCAGTGTCTTATCTGTTTTCTACAATAAAACATTGTTTAAACTCTAAGAAAATATAATCTATGTGAATCGTGTCCATCTTGTCATATCAGCATATTTTATGGCTCATAATCCTACATCTTCAATCTCATGGAGTCGTCCCTTTTCTCTGACGTTTCTCATGAAGACTCTGAAATGATTTGAACCACATTATTGTTACATGCTCCCTGCATCCCAATGGAGTCTGTGAGGGATCAATCAAACTTTATTTATAAAGCACTTTTCATATATTAGTTTAAAACAAAGTGCTTTACATAAAAAAGAACAAAATAAATCATATGAAAACAAGCAAGAAAATTAAAATAAACAAGCACAAAATCAATAAATAAATAAAAATCGGTCCTCCCCTCCCCGTACCTACACAATCCCCCACTTCTTTCACATATCCCACCCCCAATGAGAAATAGAAATAGGCCGAGCTCGAAAACAAGATGTCGGAAACGCTGATAATTGGAACCTCCCTCTTTGTGAACAGCTGCATAATCAGCCAAATGCAGCATCACAGGCGGGGACCGCTCCACCACAGCTAAGAGGTGATGCAGGTCCCCATCCAGAGCCGCAGTGGCTGAACATTAGCCGACCCAGAGGGAGAGGTTCCAGCTGAGGAAGCACCAGAATAAAAATAAATAAATAGAAAATAAAAAGAGAATGAAAAAGCAAACATATTGATAAAAGCTATAAACAATAAAACTATGAAATAAGGTAAATTAAAATTAAAGTAATAAATTAAAATCTAGTGTAAGTTCATTAAAAAAAAAGTGTGTTGGCTTTCTGGTCCTCCAGCAGAGAGATTCCTCTTGGTTGTACTTCTATGGAAATTCTTAAATGTTTTCATAGTAAAAATTGCTGATTTTTATGCCAAAACTATCTTAAGATCCCTAAAAAGAACAAATGTGTGATTGAAATGGTAACCGTGGTAGACTTTAGCCATGTTTCACTCAACACAACCAAAAGAAGAAGATGCGACATAATAAAGAACTCACACTGAGTCTACGGGACAACCACAGTGTCAAAACAGGCATAAGGTGACGAAACATTGTCGACATTTTCCTGACTTAAATCCAAACCCTAAATAAACCAAATTAACCAGGAATGATGGGAAATGTTCACATATTTATATATTCAAAGGAGCATGATCACTTCAGCTCTGAAGGAAACCTCAGATTCTTAAGGCCTGCTTAGCTCAGTGCCTGACATTGCTTTTGGTTTTTGTCATCAGGTCGTGAATTCTAAACTGTTTCGTCGGGTCCGATTGACTGGAGTTTGCATGCTCCTCCTGTTTGTTCGGGGGTTTTCTCCGGGCACTTCGGCTTCCTCCCACAGTCCAAAAGAAAAAAATGGTTTCAAATACCAGCTAACGTCCGTGGAGGAAGTTGGAAGAAGACTTCTTTGCAGGAACGGGCTGATTCATTGCTGCCATGAGTGTGGGACGGACAACAGCAGATATGGAAAACCTTTATTTGGGTTTTTTCCTCCCACTGATCCAGTTCCTGTTGATCAGACTAAGCTGCAGGTCAGGGACGTGCACAGGATTTGAGAGGGGCAGGGTCTCAAAGTCTGAAAAGGGCAAGAAAATAACTTTTTTTGGTCCTTTAAACATTATGGAAATTAAGTCCAAGTTTAAAATAAAGAAGTGATGCATAAATACTCAGCTACTGTAGGTGAAAGTGATAAAATTATTATGTTTTATGTCAATAAATTATTGTCAACATCTGTTCACATTATCATAGACTTGGAAGACATCATAACAATAAAACACTGGAGGCTATTTATGTTAACACAACGTTCTGCAGACATAATCAGCATGAATCAAGTTCAATACAGGTGATAATATTTTAAACACAGACGTCTAACAACTTCCATCCCCAGAATGCTGAAATTATTGTTGTTTATCATGTTGCTGTGAGGATTCTGTGGTTTAGTTTTCAGTGCTGGTTTTGGTCGTGTTCTGTCCTCTATGAGCAGTGAAATCCATGTTTACTTCAGCTGAGACGCAGCACTGCAGTGCAGATTGTCAGAAAGCAAAATAAACCATGTTAGGCCCATTCAAGCGCTCTCCTTCATCCTCTCACACACTCTTCATCACAACAATGTTTTGAAGCAGCGGTTCCACGACTGTTCAGGCACCTGAACTGTTTTTATAAGTACCAGTTGTGTACCGGCACCAGATAAAATCCATACAGTATCCATTTCTAATTTTAACAGAAATAGGCAGGTTGTGCATTGTTTCTTTGGTTGTTTCATCCAGCAGCTATTCACTAAATTCACAAAGCACATTTATGAAGTGTTGAAAAAAAAATAACTTTTTTTCTCATTCTTATAAAACCTCATTGGCTAAAGTGCATTTCAGCTTAAAAGCATTTTGTGAAAAAATATTATATAGTTTACCTAAAGAAAAACACCTTGAGTCTGCTTGGGTAAAAGCAATTTGTATATCAGATACAGTTGCTGTGCTTGATGCTCTGATCAATACATAAAATCCATTTTATTCAGTTTTTTCACATGAAAGGTGTATTAACATTCAGACAGTTTTAACAAAGTTGTACTCTGTCAAGACAATTCTGATATATTCTCTCTGTTACAGTGTTGAGATATCTATTGTATCGTGACACAAGCTGTGGATGACCAACCAGAACGTGGTGAGACTGACAAGGAAAACAGACCATGACAAAAAACGCCACAGAAACCCAAGCACAGAATCCTCACAGTACCCTCTCCAAAAGGGCAGATGCCCCAAACACCTGAGAGGAGGGGACCTGTAGGAACAAAACCAAAAAAAGTCCCGAAAGCAGTTTGGGTTCCTGCAGCCTATAAGTGAAGAATGACATGGCCAACACCTTTTCAGGAGGAGACATGAAAGGGAGCGACCCCGATGACTCTCCCCAGTAAACAGGACACATGAAGGGGAGCGGCTCCGATGACTCTCCCCAGGAACAGGACACATAAAGGGGAGCGGCCCCGATGACTCTCCCCAGGGACAGGACACATGAAGGGGAGCGGCTCCGATGACTCTCCCCAGGGACAGGACACATGAAGGGGAGCGGCTCCGATGACTCTCCCCAGTAAACAGGACACATAAAGGGGAGCGGCCCCGATGACTCTCCCCAGTAAACAGGACACATAAAGGGGAGCGGCCCCGATGACTCTCCCCAGTAAACAGGACACATAAAGGGGAGCGGCCCCGATGACTCTCCCCAGGAACAGGACACATGAAAAGAGCCCCAGTGACCCTCCTCCAGAACAGAAAACATGGTCAACTTGGAAGAATGGTGACCTTCCTCAGGAACAGACAAGAGGACCGACCCCCAAAGGAACATCAAGGAGTAGTCCCAGCGACCCTCCTAATGAACAAACACACGAAGAGGAGCGGGCCCAGCGACCCTGCACAGGAGCAGGAGACCAGGCTTAGTGGCAGAAACTTTGACATATAATAAATAAACTTGAACAACGAAAACTGGAGCAAACTGGAGCAACAAAAAGGTGACACAACAGATGACCTGACAATGAGGAACTGAAAACCAGACACCTCTATACACTGAGGGCAATTAACTAAATGAAGATAAGCTGTGTCTACAGTTTAAGGTGAACAAGAGACACAAAAATCTGTTTCTTTAGGCAAAGAGAGCTAAAGCTGGAGAAGTCATCTGTCTTCAGCGATTTCGTGCTACTAATGCTCCCCTGGAAAGTGGGGGTCCACCCTTCAACCACTATCTTTCCCTGCTATCAAAAGCCCTGAAAGGCTTTAAGCAAAAGTGTTTAAACAGATCAGTCCTTCAGACCCCAATAAGTCACAGACTGAGGCTGTTTGCTGCTGCAATCAATCTTTTACCCAGCGCCTCCAGGGAAATCAGCATCTCTGCATCATTTGTTTGGCCTCAAATAACCTGCTCCTTCCATCTCCATCGATGTCTGTTTCCGTCCCCTTAGCAGCAGCAGCTCCTGCCCGGTTTGACGTGTGCGTCGCCGTCTGAACATCTATCTTCTGACCTGCAGCACATCATCCTGGTGGACCCCTTCACTCCAACACCCCTGACCTTTTCCTGTCACTTCTGTCACGAGGTCGCAGTTCGTTACATTCAAGGTCTGACCCCGTTTAACATTCAAGCGTTTCGTACGTTTTTTAAAGTCTCTCGGGACTTTCAACCAATTAGATCCGTTAAATGGGACGGCTGTGATTTTACTGACTTTACAAAACGTCTCTTTGGCCAACAGAAACCTCAGCCTCTGATCACTTCTACAGACTGTCTGAATTCATGTTGTCCTTTCATCCTTTTTTTCCTCTGGTTCTTTGAAGTTTCAGTTCCTTTGAGTCTGACCCCCACCCACGGGGGTCATGCTGGCCCGGCTCTGAACAAGAACCTGGTTCAGGGTCAGGACGCCACTTTAGGTAATGTTTTCAGATGTGTTCGAGAAAAACATTCACCAATTGACAACTAAACTGTCCACAAAGGATCCTTTGGAGCGTTTCTGTTGTCCTTTTATCCAGATGAGTAAACATCTCTGTTTAGATCGTTTTGGGTCTCAGATTTGGACATTAACATGCCCGACTGATGCTTTCCTTTTAAAGACATCTCAGCACTAGTGACGAATGATTTTGTGTTAAATGTTGATTAAACCACCGTAGATTAAGATTGTAGATTTGACACTTTTTCTCGTGAAATTTCAAAACTGTATGGCAATATCCTTTGAGACAACACAGAATGAGACAAGAAAAGGAAGTTTTTTCTTTTCTGCCATGCTTATCTGCTAGAGATTATCTTCTCAGATTCTACAATGACAGGTTACTGCTGTGTTCATGGACCAAACATGTCCACAAACACAGCAGCTGTCAAGGATCAGTCCTTGATCTCCTCATTAAAAAGGAATCTCATGAAAAACATAAAGGCTGTTTGAGAAAGTTGGATGACCTGAAGGCGGAAGGTGCTCCTCTCTTGTGGAACCAGATGACTTTTGTTGCCAGACACCATTTTCAAAATCTGCCATAGTCAGAATCTGCAGACAGGGATTCCTTCCTATGTGTGCAAGCTGGTACAGGCTGCATTAAAGGGCAACTTTGTTGCTTCTTCCTTCTGGCTGACTGAGTCTCTAGTCACCTGGTGACCCCTGGGGTCCTGGACCACCTTGCTTCTGCTTTGGGGCCAGTGTCTTAAAGATCCAGTAACACCATAGTGATTGTAGGAAACACACACACCTGCTCAACTCTGCGTGAACTCGGACAGAACAGTTATGATTTGAGTTTGGGTGTATGATCGTGTACACTGGTGGCTAACATCCAGTTAGTTTTTTGCACATATGTTCATGATTGTGCTAAAAGACCCACTTCGATGAAAATATATGTTCTTGTGGCATTTTTTTCTGATGATGGAGAACAGATATATACAGTCGTGAGAAATTAGGACACCCTCGTTAAATAATAAGGTCTGTCTTAAAAAATGTTCCTATATCAATGTCCAATCCTATTTTAAAAATATTTCTAAAAAAAAATGCTTTTCAAGCTGAATCGTCTGCTCCTGATTCACAACAATTTGAATGCATAAAAATGTAAAAATGCAATTTTACGCTTAGTTTTCTGTATAGAAGTCCTTCATCAACAGGAAATTAGCACAACAACATGTTAAAATGACCATTTTCCTTTGTCCTTTGCTACCACAGCTCTGCACTCTCATCATGCTCAGGTCTGCCCCACTGCAGAAGCACAATCCTATCCCCTGGGCTTTTCTGGCAAGTCACTTGTTCCCGCCCATCTGCCCATATTTGGAAAGGTGATGTCACATCCTGGCGATCTCAAAAACTGGCTTTAAATGAATTCAACGTGACAAAACATCTGATCCAGTTCTCCTCTTTGGTCAGAGTTCAGACTGTTAACCCATCGGTGAGAGTGGCGGCCGTGAGAACACAGCCAGCTGAATCTGAGCGCTGCAGGACCTGACGGCGAGACAGAAAAATACAACAACTAACAAAATATATTCAAGATCTTCATCTAATTCAGATTTCCTGAATAATAAAGCTTTTTTTTTCCAGAACCAATTATTTATGCTATCTTATAAGATCTAGAAAAATATGTGTACATATGATTTTTATGCAAAATATCGGAATATTGGGATGGTGCTCCAAGCCGGGCATCAGTGAGGCTTGGAATGAGGAATTGGTTTGAGTGACGGTGCTTTAAATCAGACCGAGGATCCTTTCGATGACCTCATCCGACCGTATTCTGAGCAGGACCTGGATGTACTTGGCTGAACTCTGGCCTGAGGGCCTCCACTGCAGTTCTCCAGCAAAGCACGACTCTGTTTGTTATTCCACTTAGTTCTCTCTCGTCACAAATTCCTCACCCCAGACCCCAAGTCGAGATCCCCTGAGAGCTCCAAACTCAAAGCAGATCAGGCTGCATGACAGCACACATTTCTTCAGATGAAAGAGTCAAAGTGTGCTCAGAGGCTGCTCTGAAACTTCAGCGTTCATCTGTGAAGGAAGCTGGATCAAAGTTTCTTCTGCCCGAAGATGAACTCGTCATCACTTCCTAGTTTGCATCCAGTTTTTACAAACTCTGCTTTAAAAAAAAGTTTTTTCTGTCGCATTGAAAGCAGGAGGCGATGTTTGGAATTCACATTAATGCAGAGCAGTCAAAAATCTTTTCTACAGAAGATCATTTTGGTGTGCTTGATGGAGCGCATGTGTTTTTCTCCTCTAGTGATCATTTCCAAAGCCTCACTCGGCGGTGCTCATGTGCAACCCCCCCCACTCAGCCTCAGCCATGATGCCACGATGGAACCATGTAAAGACCTAAAACAACCCTTCAAGCACAGCAAAGGTGTAGCAAACAAAACACTGACTGAAAAAACGTCACATTTAGAAGTGAATGTGCAGAGAGGTTGATGCAATCGGATCAGGAGGGGGGCAATCAAAGGCAGAAACGGAAAAAAGTCCATTGGTGGAGCTGATCTGCTAGAACACTTAAAGATGTCTGCTCCACCAAAAGGTTTGAGTCCAGAACTGTCCCAGAACAACCCAACTCAGAGCTCAGGGGGAAGGTTTGGTGATTTATGATGTTACAGGCTGCAGAAACATCAGGCAGGATTAAATCCAACCTGCAGCTTTTGTTCTGATGGGGTTCAACAACAGAGAGGAGGGGTGTGTGTGGGGAAGGCCCATTTCCTAAATTGTTGGCATAATGGAGGTTTCGGTGACAAGACATTTAAAATTTAGTAACCACATTTTCCGCTCTATGAGGTGCTCTTAAAAACCTTAAAATGTTCCCCCAAAAAATGCACCTAATGTTTTAAGGTCAGATGCTATTGTAAATATGCAAACGTGGCTGATGTGTAGCTGTGTCCGACCGTGTTGTGTAACTAGGAAGGCTGGGAGTTGGGATAGTCACAGTAATGTTTGTTTTAATGGTATCAGTCGGTTTATTTACATGTTGCAAACAAGCTTAGAAGTGACAGGCCTTATGAATATGCTAACGCGGCTGACGTTTCCACTGTGGCTAACATATGTCATAACTGTTTTTTTTAAGTGTTACTAACAAGGTTGGAAGTTTGCGTATTTACAGTAATGTTTTTATTTTTGCTGCGTCAGTCTGTTTTTTCTTTTTACATGTTGCAAAAAAGGTTGGGAGTTTTACAGTAAACTAACGTGTCTAACGCTTCTAAGGTACTAACGTGTAGCGGCATTGCTAACAAGTTTGGAAGTCAGTGTGGTTTCTTTCTTGGCTATTAGTATGTCTTTTACGTGTTGCAAACAAGGTTGGGAGACACAGGCATGAATTATACACTTACATAGCTAACCTTTCAAACGTGACTGACGTGTAGCGGTGTTGGACTGTGTTTTTTTACATGTTAGTAACACGTTTAGGAGTTAGCGTAGTCACAATAACAATTATTTTAGTCTGTTCTTTTCTGTGTTGCAAACAAGGTTGGGAGTTAATATGCTAACGCTTCTAGCATGTGACTATTACAAACACATGTTACAGAGTTATTGTTACTGCAGTTACTAAAGTCTGACTGACGGTTTTATCTCTGACTCTTTTGCCCTAATTGGTGTCCCATATAGTTTGGTCCATAGCATAAGTTCAAAAATACTGTAAATGATTTTTATTCCAAAGTTTTGTCCATAGTTAAAAAGTCGGTCAATATATCCCTTGTGCTATCCTAGGCACTTTAACGTTGGGAGTTGGGTCATCTAGACCCACAAGACAGAGCTCTAAACCTTTTTTCTTCAATGATTTGTGATCGTCACTGGTGTCCATGGATTACATGAAATCCTCTCCACCTTTATCCACCTTTTTTCATGGTAGGGAGAACACGTCAATGGAAGGGTGGGGTCATAGGATAGCACAAGGGTTTAATATATATATATATATATATATATATATATATATATATATATATATATATATATATATATATATATATATAATTCCACCAGTTTTCTATTCATATGACAAGAATTTGGGATCAAATGTTTTAGCCACTCGTTTTGGTGACAAAACACAATCAACAGACTAAATTAAAGTAAACAATAAAGTTAATCAAGACAGTGAACTTTTTAAAAAAGATGAGCAAAGTCACACAGAGCAGAACCAGAACCAGAACCGTCCTCTCTGCTATGGATACCTCATGCAGGCCTTCCATCTTTCCTATTCTCTGCACACGCCGATTCCCAAAAGGGGACAGCGGCCTGGCCAGCCACACAGAAACATGACAGCTCGTCAGTATTCAGCTGTGACCAGAAAAGGTAAAAACAGCAGAAGCTCCTTCAGGGTCTCTGCTCTCTGCCTGCAGGAACTAAGAGAAGCTGCTCGCGGTTTTCTCACAATCGAGGGTCTCTTTGTTGTTTGTGTTTCCTGCTGAGTGATTTTTGAAGCGGCTGCAGCTGAAAGGGTCAGCGTAAACTTAGTGTGTGGGAAAATGCCAGATAGCACTAATCTTCATCTGAGAGGCTTCCGTTGTATCCATGACACTGAGAGGTAAACTCCTTTATCTGGATGTGTGTTCAGACACATCTGCGTGACATGCAGAGTTCTGCAGTTCAGACACGTGTGCTTGTTTGCAGCGAGCGAACAAAACAACCAAAACGGCTGTTGGTGTGTAAATAAAGTAGACCACAGTGAGACCAGTGATGACAGGAGACGCCAGCAAAACAGAGCTGAAGATGCTAGAACGTTGGAGTGAGGGCGATGAACAACGAGAAGGATTAGTCAGAGAAACCGTTTGGAATCAAAGGGGTTTGGATTCATGAAAGTTTTTTCCAAACTTCTTGGGTTGAATTCTCCACAGAGGAGAAGAAGAGCAGAGAGGTCCATGGAGGTGGTTGAAGAAGACATGGAGGGGTTGTGAGACAGAAGATGATGTATGGAGACAACCGTGGTTACTCCTGAAGGCAGCAGAAGACTGTGGAGGAAACCAAAGGTTCCAGCGTGAACCTCCTGCTCTTCCTGTGTGGTTCTGTTGGCAGAAGAAGTGCTGAAGATAGATGGAGACAGCCACCTGAAGGAGGGAGGACTGACAGGTTTCTTTTGAGATGCTAGATCTGTTATTGCTGGTTCCATCTCCTCATGTCTGCTCATCACAGTAGATTTTGTTTTTCAACCTTGTCCAGCTGAGAGGAACCAGTGGGGACAGACGGGGACAGTTAAATCTAACGTGAGAGGGACACATCAACAAAACACTTGACTTAAGTTGGTAAATAATTGTGGATTCATTTAATTTACCAAGAAACACACAAATGATTGAAGGTGCGTCAATCTGTCAGTCAAGACTCGGACTCAAGATGATTTTCATCTAATGTTGATTTCACCCATTTTTTGTTTGCATGTTCCTTTATGAATTACTCCTTTTGTAAATTTTGTTCATTGAGAGTTTAAATAAAGATAGATAGATATAGATATATTCTTTATTGATCCCACATTGGGGAAATTCAATTGTCACAGCAGTTCCAAGCAGCAGAGAAAAGTGACAGAAAAAAATAAAAACAATGCGCAAAGGTGAGGGGTGTTCCCAAATGTGCAAGTAACAAAGTGTGCAACAATAGAAAAAAAAGTAAAAAGTAAGTAAGTAATAAATTATGTACACTATTACAACATAACACATGTTATGCCTAATAATAGAGTTAAAAAAATAAATAAAGCTGTAGATCAGACAGACGCAGGAGTGTGAACCCAAAAGATAACAGACAAGATTGTGTTTTGTAAAGGAACCTTGAATGTTCTGTCCTTTATAACTGTGTTTTTGTTTGTTTATTCAGAAGATAAATCTTTTTACTGAAAATCTGTGTTTGCGTTTTATGGTTCTAAATTACACTACTCATAATAAATTAGGGATGTTGTTATTTACATGTGTGCTTTCCTTTTAAGTCTGAATTTTAATGAAACATGTAAAAGTTCCCTTTATTATTACTAATCATTTATGGGAAAAAACTCCATTTTCATTAGTTTTCATTAGTTTATCTAAAAATGAAGACAATAATAAAGATAACCCCAAACAAAAACAATTGACCATGTCAGTAGTGAATATTTCCACCATTTACTGCAATAAGCACCATTTCTGTGCAAGGTGACCCAACACTCAGTGAGGTCAGAGGTTCTTAGGTTCTGGTCATGGTTGTGGTCTGTCGCTGGCGGGGCTCCACTCTTGGGTCTGTCACAAACTAGTTCTGAGTCTTGATGCTGCTGATGACACTTTGAGACAAGTTCACCTGCAACCCCTGACTCCCTACTACCAACAGGAAGGCGCTATGACCAGGTGGCGCTGCTCATCTGTTAAGTGTCATTGTGTGTTCATGGATGTTTGAATGATGAATGACTTAGTGACAAAATCAGCTTTTTACATTGAAATGGTCTTTCTTACAGAATGTTTTGGTTTTGACTCCAATAAGTCAGAGACACTGAACATACTGAGACCATGATGTGGAAAACACAAAACAGGAAGTGTCTGTCGATTGCCTTCCCTATTCTGAAAATGTGAAGAGAAAAAAACACAGTATTTATGACAACAATTGAGTTTTCTATAACATCCCTGACTTATTGGGTATGTTAGAAATGAGAAAACCAAAGACCCACATGGACCTACAGGCTTACTCTAACCGATAAGCATGCACAGGATGCAATAAATAATGAATGCATCAAGCAAACATGCACACCATACTGAGCAGGGGGGTGAGTGTTTGGGGAAGTGCATGTCAACTCCAATGTCAGCTTAAATGTAAATTAGTGTTTAAAAAAAAAAAAAAAAAAAAAACACAGATCAGATTAAAAAAAAATACAGAGTTGCTCCAAAGTCCACAGATTTCCTCTAGAATTCAGAGCAGGAGAAGTTCATGGTGCCAAAAGTGAAAAAGTTCAGACCTGAGTGTGATGCAATCCAAGACGACCTCGACTGCAGACTTTTCAGGTGAGATGAGCATCCCCTCGTGTGTGACCACAGAAATCAGGAATTCTCTTTGGGTTGAGGATGAAGGATCGTCTCGGATGAAGTGAAGGAGGGTTCTGCCGTCTCATGAGGAGGAACAAAGCAGAAGATTGACAGAAAGGTCGCTTCAGACTCTTCTGGGATCAGGAAGTGCCTGTTCTGCTGCACACACAAATGACCTTAAACACGATGCAAATCCCAGATTCAAATAGTAAATCCTCACACTTGTTTTAGTGCTGCTGCTAATTACGCATGTTCCTGCACTGTGAGGTGAGATGAAGTTCCCCAAGGAGCATCCACCTCCTCGCTGTGAGGAGATGCAGCCAGCCATGCAGCTTACATTTTAATGGAGTTATGTTTTTATCCTGTAAGGATGTCGCCCTTTCAGGTGACCGGAAAAGGTTCTGCTCTTTCAAACTCATAGAACTCGTAGGGGTCTGTGGGGCTGAATACATTTTTCTTTTTTCCACCTGTTGTGCCGAAGCATCAGAGACTCCCGGAAGACGAAAGAGACGACTGGTTCTGTGCTGGAGGTGAGTTCTGATGAAAAATCTCCATGTTTTCAGTCAGAGCCCCTTCAGACAGAGGCTGTAACCCTTGTGCTATCCTAGGCACGTTACCTTTGGGAGTTGGGTCATCTAGACCCACTAGACAGTGCGCTGAACCTTTTTTTTTCAATGATTTGTGATCTTCACTGGTTCAATGGATTACATGAAATTTTTCCACCTTTATCCACCATTGTCATGGTAGGGAGAACACGTCAAAGTAAGGGTGGGGTCATCCAAGATAGCACAAGGGATACCAAAGTTAGATTAGTATAACTACATAAAAGCTACATAAATAAGACATAATTCCCAACGAGGTGTCCATTCATTTCTGATGATGGACATCTCCAAGATCTCTACCCTGCCTTTACTACTGTCATTAAAGAAAGAAATATTAAATCAAAATTTAGTACTTTCATCTAGTCATTCTTTAAGTTTAACTTGTTTTTCACTATTTCATACGTGGTATGGCGCATTGTCATGGCAACGGCTACAGAGCCACTGATCTCGGTCTGCCGCAGCAGATGAAAAGGGAATGTGTGGTGAATGTCATGATAAGTGTTCCAAAGCATCATTTTAGAGGGAAAGTTTCACCTCTTACCATTTGTTTTTGTCCAGATGATGAGGCCAAATTTTTGTTTCAAAGAGGAAAATGTCACAGGTAGTTTCCCCGCTTTCATTGAAGAAACATCCACCGTTAACGCTGATCATTTAATGGGCGACTGGATCTGTTACGGCAGGTGGGTTGAAGGTGGAATCCAAATGCAGACAAACACATTTTATTTTAAACGGGTGAAGAGAGTTGGGATTGCTGCGCTGGCGGTTTTGTAGTCAGGGAGGCAGAGGAGCAACCGCTATGGAGCCGGGCAGGATCTTGGCAGGGAGAACGGGAGGATTAGAACACATGAGAAAAACTTTCAGATCTGATAGAACTGCCAACATTGTTACCAGAAGTGATCAATAGTCTGGCGCCGGCTGGAGATCCATCTGAAGAATATATGGAGTGGCTGATGAGGAGCAGGTGTGGCTCAGGCCCTGGGGGAGAGCACGCCCACAGAATCTCAACAGGATCGCTCAGTTGGTTAATTGCAAGGGCTGGCACACGTGAAATCAGGGTTTGATTCCCGGGGGGTGCAATGAGCTTCATCCAGTGTGGGTCCTCGGTCAAGATCCTTTGGACTACTCCCTTACGATGTTGTCATAAGTGGGGGTGCAAGTCTGGGTCTATCTGGGCCGGTCCCCAGCCCGGATAAAAATACAGGGTTGTGTTACGGAGAGCATCTGGTGTAAAAATATCTGCCTAGCCAACTGTGTGATTCTCCCTGGTGACCCCTGAAGGGATATGCCGAAAGGTGAACAGCAACAATTCTGATCAGTAAATGTGGATCAATTTCTGTCATTAATTTACAATAAACTTATTTATAAACACGCATCTACTCTGTATCAAGCAATAAGGTAAGCAAGACAGAAAGACAGACAAACTATTTCAAATTAAGGTCAACATTGTCGTTGATGGAAACATTTGATTGAGATCCTGACATGTCCATCATAGAGACATGTGAGGGACAGAGGTCTTTACTGTCTTGCTGTTGTAGTAAACTGTGGAATAACCTCCACCTATGTTCCTAGTTTCTGTTGTCCCGGTTACCAGCTGGTGTGGAAACCAATGCAATAATACTGAAAATCCGGCGTTGTGACCAGATCTTCTTTTTTTAGGTGTCCATTATGCTCATTATCACTTTTTGATGTACACCCTGCAGCCAATCAGAATCAAGTATTCAGCGGTACTATAGTTTCAGCCCCAATTACTTTAAAAAATAATCTAAAGAAAAAAAAAGAGCACCTGCGGTGCAGACATAGCAATCAACTACTAATCAGAAGGTTGCAGGTTCACTTTCCGCCTTGCCTGCCCATGTGTTAAAGTGTGTGTATGTGTGTGTGTGTGTAGCGTTTTGGGGCCTTTTAGTAAGGTAAAAAATTGTTATATTAATAAACAACATTTACCAAGAACTCAATTTATTTAGAAATCCTACCTGTGTGTGCAGAGCATTGTGGATGTTCCTTTAAACACGTTCTGATGGAGTCATATTCACAAAACCTGCAGGATCCAAATTGCTTTTCTAGAACATTTTGAGATTATTTTAGACTCATCTCTGTATTGAGTGGATTGGATAGAACTGCATATTGCATTTATTTCTTCTTCTGACAGACTTAAACAGCCTGCTCACTGTTGTTACAGTATAATCTAAACTTTACAGTTTTACTCAGGCATTCCTCTCCTGATGAAAATAAACGTTCCTGTCTCCAGGCAGTCTGTAGCTGCTCTCATAATGGGAGTATTTGCACGGCAGAGTGTTTTGCAGTGTAATCGCCCGTCATTTTGACATTATAGATGACAATTACAGTAATGACTGCTGTTTTCATTCAGACTTAATGAGACAGAGTAAAGATTTCTGCTTTTTGGAGACGTTTAAACACCGCTGTACTTGCGGTGATGATTATCTCGGAGCCTAATTTCAGAAGATGGAGGCATTTTTCATTGAATTTATTTGACATGTGAAATAAACACAATGTTTCACTGAGACTAGCGGCAACGCTTTACAGAATGCTGTTAGCTTCTGATACTGATGCTTTGAAAAAACTGTGATGTAGCTTCTGACCATTAAAGCTTCTCCAGCGACCTGAAAAACAAACAGACATGAAGTATGTCTTTGGCAGAAACAAAATTGCATAATTCCAAAACAGGAAGTTAAGAGTTTTAGGTTTTATGATCTTTTATTCATTAGACACAAAGAAAACTGTTTTCATAACTTTGGATTGTTACAATCATTTTACTAAATGTAAACATTATTTATAATTAATATTAATAAACTTTAAAACCCAGTGATCTTTAACTTTTTTCAGACCGGCTTAATGTCAGACAATATTTTCACAAAGCCGTCCAAATGGGGCTGAGGTTGCTGTGTATTGTTTTTTCCTGTTTCCTTGTTTTTCCTGAAAAACCTATTTTACAAGAAATGTAGTTTGAAAAAAATCCGAAAACATTATAGATTTTTTCTTTTTGCAGATGATGATTTGATGA
The DNA here is from genome assembly GCA_023969325.1 of Oryzias curvinotus. Lineage (NCBI taxonomy): Eukaryota > Metazoa > Chordata > Actinopteri > Beloniformes > Adrianichthyidae > Oryzias > Oryzias curvinotus. Next base: position 65,496 of record JALJSC010000106.1, read on the forward strand.
AAAAAATGGGTGATTTGTAGAAGTAGTTTCTTATTTGTAAGTCTTCCATAAAAACGACAGTACAGTTTTTTTCCCCATAGAATACCATGATAACACTAAAAAAAAACTCCTGATTAATTGTTTATTTGTTTGAACACGAGGAACATTTTCTGTGCTAAAGTTTCTCAACAGCTGCCTGCCTAATTCACCCTTACTCTCGATTTATACAGGTTTCCACAAACTTTATGGGATAGAATGTTTGTTCTCTGTGAAATCTTTGCAGCAGTTTAAACTCGGACTATGTGGTGAAGGTGAAGACGTCAAAGTGGGTGCTACGAACCGAACGCTAGCTGCGTCCAAATTTTAAGGTGTGAAGAATAATTCAAGCAAAATAAAAAGACACAACATGTAAAGCTAATATTTTCTAAATATAATAATAAACTTGGATCTTCTGTGTCTGCATCTTCATTATGTGAAACATTGGAGACTCAGTCGCAGCGTATCAGACCGAGCAGAGCGGCTTCTGATTGGTGGGAACAACTGTCTTGATAAATTCAGGAAGACTCCAAGTGATGTCTGTAAATAGCAGTTTTTTCTTAAAACTTGAAGAGCCTGATTCGGTTTCCTCACTGATTTTTTCTCCCCCAAAAACTTTTCAAATATGTTTTTTGATTGCTTTTCATTAGCTTTTTAGCTTTGGGCTTTTAACCCTTGTGCTATCCTATGACCCCACCCTTACTTTGACGTGTTCTCCCTACCATGACAACGGTGGATAAAGGTGGAGAGGATTTCATGTAACCCATGGACACCAGTGAAGATCACAAATCATTGAAGAAAAAAGGTTCAGCGCACTGTCTAGTGGGTCTAGATGACCCCACTCCCAATGTTAATGTGCCTAGGAGCACAAGGGTTACAACTGCATTTTACAAAGGCATGAGACGCGTCAAGACTGATGGATGTGGCGAACGGAATCCGATGTTGCCAAAATAAAACTTCCTGCGGTATCAGAAAATGAACAAAATGAAAATAATAGAAGTCAGCATATGTATTTCTTTTGTGTCTGCGGCCCGGTACCAAGTGACCCATGCACCGTACCGGTCCGCGGCCCGGGGGTTGGGGGACCACTGCTCTTCCTGAAGCTACGTAAAAGTAACAAGGGTTAACTGTGGTTCTGTAAAATTTTGATGAAGATCATTTCATTAATCCATGAATTGATTTCTATTCCTACCATCCCACCACATACATTTGTTAACAATATAAAATCCTTTTCAAAATGAAATAAATCAATTATACAGATTTTGGAAAAAAAAACATTTGGATTGAGGCTTGAGGTTTATTTGACTATAAGGGGAAAACGACCGAGTGCATCACAGCGGACAACACGCATGATGGCAGCAAAACATGATCAAAGCATCATCACAGTCTGATGTTTGTGCAGAAAAGCAGCACAGTTATGATTTACAAAATCAATAGACAAACAAGATGCTGTTAAAAGAAAAAAAGAAGAAAGTTCACAAAGTTATGCTGAAAAACGTCTGCAAAACAGAGTGCAAAAGGTGAACTGCGATATCACCTTTGGCATTAAAAAGAATTAATTCTATATTTGTTTTTTTTCTGAGTTCTTTTACCTGGACGCACGACAACTGGGTGTCTGAGGCTCCGCCTGTCGACCATTTCATGATGTCGTCTTAGAGACGGCCTCTGCAGTTTGTCTGTGTTTCACCCACGAAAACAAACGACATCCGAACTTTTGCAAAGATGGTGCAAATTGTGTTGATAAAATGAACATTTTGTGGGTGTACGGGTGTCAGCCTGGAGACTCCTCCTTGAAGGGGAGGTTCCTCGCTGGTCTACGTCAGCTCGAGAGAGCCCGCTCGTTTTTGTGGATTGGGAGGGGCTGGTGCTCAGAGGTCAGGTTTTTAGAGGAATACTCAGAAATGGATGAACAGATCAAAATGGGCACAGAATCCTGAGGTACAATTACTCTGTTCAAGTGTTCAGTCCTGTCTCTGGTGTCCTTAGACAGCTCTTTGGTCTTAGTGTAAGGCTAATTGTTTAGGGGCTGGACAGCAGTGTTGGGAGTAACGCTGTTTAAATATAACTGCGTTACTAGGTTATAAGTTAGGTAACGGAGTAATCTAATTACTTTTATCAATGCTACAATGGCCTTATAGTTGCTTAGTATAAATCGTGGTTTGTTACTTCGCTGTTCTTTGATGTTTAATCAGCATTGAGCGCTTGCTGCACTTTACAAGTGTCTTCTGTGTGACCAGGGGGAGAAATGTGATTCCGGGTCATGATTGGTTAAGGAGTCAAATGGGCGTGGACAGGCTCTCCACCCAGTCTGGATCAAAACAAACAGAAGAGGCAGAGATGATGAATGTAGTCACAAAGGTACAATGTTCCGGCTGGAAGAATCAGCACTATGTTTACTTTCATGGAAACAAAAGGGTGCTGCACGGTGACTTAGTGGTTAGCGCTCTGGCCTCACAGCGAGAAGGCCCTGGTTCAAATGGGACCTTTCTGTGTGGAGCTGGCATGTTCTCATGCATGAGTGGATTTTCTGCAGGTATACTGTATATATATATATATTACATTTACCCTCTGTTACTGTGATTGAAACTATTTTCTTCAATTAAACAAAAATTAGGATATTTTAATTATGTTGGTACGTTTATCCTTTAAGTTCCTTTTTATACAAGGTTTGTTTTTTATCTTTATGTCAAGTTAATATTATTGATATTTATATATTGAGTGTTGCAGTTTTTAACGTAATTTTATTGGTAGAACTACACCAGAACACTTGGAGGATCATTTTCCTTTATTTCGCTTGTTTCTTTAAGCTGCGGTTCTAACGTTGTAGTTCAGGGTTACATTGGGGGAACTGGGTGGGGGAGGGAGGAATTTGGTGAGGGAGGGGTGTGTGATTGTCCTGTGTTTTCTGTTTTACTTAATGTTCATGTTTTATGACTATTTTATTTGCGTCTATGTAAAGCGCCTTGGGTTTTTTAACCTGCATGAAAGGTGCTAATCGAATAAAAAAAGTTTGTTTGGTGATATTTGTTATATTTGGAGGCAGCTGAGGAAAAATAACATTAATTGCCGTATTTATTGTAAAACTGGAGATACTTTGCTGAGTAACTAATTGCTTTTACAATACAGTAAGCTACAAACTGAGTTACTTTTTGGGTGATGTAACTGTAACTATTTACTATTTCAAAGTAAGATGCCCAACACTGGATTACAGGTGTCTTTTCTACAAGTAATCAGTTCAAAAAGGTGTCATTAATACCGGTAGTGAGTGGAGGACAGAAGAGCTTCTGGAAGAAGATGTAACGGGTCTGTGATGGACAGAATTCCTGCTTGTTTGTAGGAGATAAATACTTAATTTCTGCCCTACTGTACAAATAATGAATTAGAAAAAAAATCCTGCAACAGGGATTCTTTTTTCCACTCTTTCTCTCACTGTTGATGAACATTACAGACATCTCTCTTCTTTTCCAAGAGGATCACCTTTGGCTTCACCATTCATATTTTATCTCTCAGCTCTTGGAGTTTCTCTGTCTTCTGATGTTTCTTCTCCCTGATCTTTCTATCACCTGGGATTGCTTCATCTATCACTATGCCTTTGGTCTGGTCTGTTTTCCATTAGCTTGCTGTCTGTCTGTATCTGGAAGTCTCACAGGATCTTATCTTATCTACCTGTAGAGGGGTTAACCATCTTGACCGTGGGACTGCAGCTCACAGTTGGCGCCATTATTTCTGTACACTATTTCGTTCCCTTTGTTACTGCATTCCACATAGGCTCTGCCTGTTAGAGCCCTGCACCCTGCCGGTATGTGATGAATCGTCTCAGGGGGGTCTTTGTACAGCTTGGACCTGAATTCCTGCCTGGTGGGACAGATCCTGGCCTCTGTTGATCTTGTACTGTGCTGCCATGATTACTGCCTCTGTGCATTTTTTTTTTTTTTTAGTCCAGCTTTGTACAGCCGCTGGTAAGACTGAAATCAGCGTTGATTGTTTTACCGTGAGGGGGTTTGTCCCTCTGCGATGGTTCCTGCGCCTGCCTCTTTTCCTATTGGAGTTTCTGGCACCCGATTGGCTGTGGATGGAATCGCACAGTGGTAAGATCTGGTCATTTTACATGAGACAGGTTCAAATTCTTGGTCATTGAATTTAGGAAAGGTGGCTCTGATGTGAGCCCAGAAGCTCTGGATGAACAGATTTCCTTCCTTTTGTGGGAATGAGGCGACAGGGTGGGGATATAACAGCCATCTATCAGCCCCAGTTTTCCTTTTCAATCCTGAGTCTTCCCATACATGGTGCACGCTCTGCAACAGGTCGAGTGTGTTGCACTGGGACATCATCCACACGGCAGGCTGCAACGTCTACAGCTCCCAGAATCACCAGCGGAATGAGCGTTCACTTCCAGGAGGACTGCAGCAGTCAATGAGCTGCTGGAGGCGCATGACTCATTGAGTTGCACATCATTTAACGTTGCAGTGGAAGAAGTGTGTGTTTTAACTGATGGACTGCTTCATTACGTTCCCCTTAAATCTCCTAACAGATCAAATCAAATTATTTTGTTTTTGCTTGGTGGGATGTCCTCCTAGAACCTTTTCAAGCCTACATTTCTTTTTTTTACCTAAACTACTTTTGGTTTATCAGGCCCAGCACTACGTTTCTGTCTCAGAATTACAACAATTCTTTTTTCTGGAGTCTCCTGTCAGCATGTTGTTCTGCAGACGGCCTTGAAGCGGAGTTGGAGTGGTGTCTTTAAAGATGCAAATGTGTGTATTTTCTGAAATAGAAAATATTTAGGGGTTTTCGAACACTCACTTTATTATGATTATATTCTAAAAAGCAGCTTGCATTCACAATGACATCAAACAACAAACCCCTTATTTTCCAGCCCATTAGCAGAGAGACTGCAGAGCCAAAATTCCCTCTATTATTCTTTTCCCAGAAACTTTATTTCCCCTTTTTTATTAGAAAATCTTTTTTTTGTGTGTGCAAATAGCTTTGAAGGTTACCTTATCATCTGCTGTTTATTTTGCCTCATTATGCAGAACATGTTAGTTTTTATTTTGCACCAAATTCAGACCCGACCCTCTGCTGCTGGTAAAACCAGATGGTTTGCTGCTGCTGCTGGTTGTTCTTCTTCTTCTTCCACTGGGAATGTTCTGCCTCCTCTCGCTCTGGCGGCAGAACGGGGGCCGATCTCTCCATTAGCAGGACACCCTCCTCCTCTGGGCTAATGTATCTCTAACAGAAATGCTTTCAAGCAGAAAATTACCCCAACTGTTCTCACCTCAATCTCACAGCATTACAGAGAAAATTACATGTTGACTTTTAGCTGCTGTACTGTTAGAAAAAGATGGGGGGAGGGGGGGGGGGTAATTTCCCAAAATAAATGTCTAAAGCCTCCAAAGCGTAGAGATGTTTTTTTTTTTTTTTTTCACAAAGCAGAACTAGAATCACATTCCAAAATCCTTGAACATCTTCAGGATGTGTCCTCTTGACATGTAAGCATGAGTCACGGGGGGGCTCTGGGGGTCTGCGTGGGAAACTATTAAAATACCCAAAGTTCCCCTTAAGGAAACATGGAAACGGCTCTTTTTGTTCCCAGCAGATTCTAAACAAACAGCACGAGAACCCGGCTCCCGGTCATCAGCTCTGATCTGGAGGGTCTGCACCTCATTCAGAACAGCGGACCATGAGCCGCAGTCACTGACCAGTCGTCCACAGGTTGACATTTTTAAAAAGACGGAAATATAACTCACCCATATGCTAAAGCATTTGACCTAAATAGTATTTTTAACGAGTAAATGATTTAAAGTTGCACTCCAATCATGTTTTTATCTGTTGTAAAAGCGTTCCTAGTGGTCTTTTTAACTATGATGATTCTGTTTTTGATCCAAAAACTATGTGTCATTTTTTTTAGGACATAGTTTCTGCAGAGCAGCAGCAGTACTACATGAAAAAATTCACCTTTGAGTTGTGGGCGGGAACGTTGGTGTGGCATATGCCTGCACTGATATCCCATCACTTCTTTGTTTACATGCTCATCCACTATAGCTCACAACCCCAACAGCAGTGCAACAAAAATGGCGAGCAGTATTGCAGCCATCCAGCTGTGCAGTTATTTTTCCGATTCCAGCTCAGATGAGGAAAACAAAGATGTTCATGGATCGAGGAGATTGCGGCTTGTAGCTTCTACTGTTACAAGATTTTTCTAATGACGATTTGAAGAACAAAATACTCAGAAATACAATATTGAACTTAATTTTCTTTATATATGTCCTCCGTTATCAGAAAAATGCTAAAGATCATGTTTAAAAACACCAAAAACACCATTTTCATCAGAGTGAGTCATTCACTGGGCAAAACATATTGTACACAATGTTTTAAATTTTAATTATTAAAGGGCCTATATCATGCAGGATAGATTTTTTTTAGCTTTTACGTGTATTATGGCGTCCATTCCTCAGACAAGAAACCCCAAAGCAGTATTTTGATGTGTTCACACATATCTCCTCTAAAAACCTGCTCGCTTAGCACCAGCCCCTCCCAACCCACAAAAACGAGCAGAAATGCCAGTTAGCCCTGTCACAGACGGATGAGGCCGCTGAGGCGGGTGGAACAAGAATGACGCCGCCGCTTAACCTTTACTGATGTTTGATTGATAAAAATGTCTCTGCAATCAAACTCAAAAGCGAGTAAAGAAAGGCGTCAGCGCGCCGACACCAGTGGACGCCATGGCGGCCTCAGCTTCATTTAGAAAGATACTCGTGTTTTTTTTTCTTTCTTGCCTCTGCAGCTTAAAAATGAAAAACATGGCGGACTATTTGTGTCTGAACTTGATGGGCAAATAGAACCAACTCTGCTATTCTCGACCATTTCCTGTGCTTTACATCTCACCAGACCCACAGAACTGCTGCAGTTATTTCTGCAGAAAGCACTCTTCATCATCTGTATCTGGCCCGGTTCAGTCACCTTCACAGGCTGAGACGCAGTGAATGAGGCTCCTGTCTGAACAGATAACTCAATTTAGCCGTGAGGCTGTCATGCACTCCCACACACGTGTCGTTCGCAGCTGCAGTCTTGTGATAACCATCACACCTTGAGCTCATTGTGTCTGTGCCAGCATGGCTGCACGGAGGGACTCAGGCTTCTATTGTGCGTCCGTTGGAGGCTGGTCATCACCACAAAACACTTCAGACTGTAAGTGACACAGCTCTAGCTTCCTCTAAGGGAGGGGTAAGCGATCTGAGGGCCCCAAGTCATGTGTGGCTCTTTCACCCCTCCATTGTGGTTCTCTGGGTTAGATATAAAGAAAACGTTGTTTTTACGTGTAAAGTAAAAAATAACTAGGTAGGAAAGTAAAAAAAAAAGTAAACAAACTTACTAAATTAACTCTGATTTGATTTTGGTTTGTTAGATTTCCACATTTCTGTGAGAGATGCACCAACAACCATGAAATATGCTGCCATTACACTGCCCACTGTTACATTTGCTGCAATTTTATTTTAAAAGGTAGTCGATAAACTTTAATATTTTGAAAACAAATAGGATTTTCTTTTTATATTTACATTTCTATTTAACAAAAAACGTTTTTTTTTTTTTTTTTATCACAGTGGTAACAATATTATAAATACAAATCAGTGTCTTACCAGGTTGTGGTCAGTGAGAAAGCGACATGAAGGTGGCAGAGCCCTGGTTCAAAACGCTTCACATTCACATTCCCATTCACACACACACACACACACACACACACACACACATTCACACACACTGAGTGACCATGTGGGGTTCAGTGTCTTGCCCCGGGACATTTCGACACATGAGCGGGCAAACTGGGAACACGCGTTCAGCCCATGCTGTTCACACTGAACCACTGTGTCTGGTGTGACCGTAGCTTAAAGATCCATTTCAAAGAAATGTGTCTTTCTGGTGTTTTTAACGTGTTCTTGTGGCATTTTTTTTTTTTTTTTTTACGTATAAGGGGATAAGTATAAGCAAATGTAGGATCCAAACTCCATTTCTGAGTATTTCTAAAATCAAATCGCGTTGGATCCGGAGCAGATGAAAACAGGATGTTTGTAAAGCTTGGCTTTATGACGCTGGTACTGCCGTGGGCGGACTACAGTCTTGCTTTTTCCGCTCCAATTCTAAATCCTCCTCTTGCAGACAAACAGCTCCATGTACGTTTTCACGTCCTCATCTGAGCCGTCATCTGGCCACAGATACTGCTCGCCGTTTTTTTTTTTTTTTTTTTTTTTTTTTGCTTTGCCAGCTTGGGCTTGTGAGGCGCTTGTCGCTAATGGGAGAGAATGTAAACAAAGGCATGCTGGAATATAAGCTAGGCTAACTTCTGCACCAACAGTCACCACAACCCAAAAGTGAAATTGTAATGAGCTCCTGCCGCTCTGCAGAAAATATGTTTTTCAAAAACGACTCAGGTTTTTTTATTTTTGCTAAAAGCCGCTTGTTTAAAAAAGACCTCTGGGAACGATTTCATAATAGAAATATAGTTGGATTGCGACTTTAACAGTGCACATCTCCTTTTTTACATGTACTCTCACACTCTCCAGCTGTTGCAGGGAGGCCCACATGGCAGACTACTCTGAAATCGGATAGATTTATTATGGCATCGCTGGACTTTGCTACTGAACTCTCATTCAAACACCGCAGACAAACACTTAAACCCTTTTCCCTCCTGACTGCTGTGATTCAGAAAACAGACATATCCATTTTTCTGACCTTACTTTGTTTTCACAATAAACCCACGGGCCCGTCGTCGTCGTCCACAGCGACCTTCACGACTTTTCTTGCATCGGAACCTGAGTTATCGCTGAGAAGCAGAGTCTTAACCTACATGCAGGTTCCTTCATTCAGCCTTGGGATGCACTGTCAGCAATGGACAGTGGATGTAAACAAAACAGAGTAAATCTGAAGAGTCAGGATGCAAGTTGGAGACTAAATAAATGGATTCTTGGGTAAATCTTGGACAACTTCCTTTTGGACGTCATTGCCACCAAAACAAGATAAAAGACACGGGAGGGGTGCTGAAGCCTGTTTCCAGCCAGAGCAACATCTGACGAATTTTTATTTTGACAGTTACAGTGTGTAGAATGAGCAGTTTCACGTGAGGGTGCGTGAGAAACAAACAGTCCCTGAGCTTATGAAAACCATATGACATGCTCTGAAAAAGAAAGCACCTCTCAGTTTGCTGCTCCTCCCCCCAATCTGGCACACACACTCACAGCCCCCCCCCCCCCTACACACACACACACACACCACCACCCATACACACAAATTCTTCCTCCAAAAACATACAATTCTTTTTCTAAATTCCCTTCCTGTGTCCCTTTCTGCCCACCCTCCTCTTCGTCGGGGCTCCCAGGCTCCCACCCCCTCCCCTTCCCACGTTGGTCCTCCCTCCCTGAAACTATGGGACGGTTGCTTGGGCTCAGCTCTGGTGCAGATTAGACCCAGTGTTGTGGAGTTCAGATCACAGGCAGGCTAATGAAGGAAGAAGGGATAAAGTAGAGGACGAAGAGCAGAGAAAGTGGCCGATCCAGTGACGAGTGTGGAAACAGTTAGGAGGGCAGACAGAGGAGAAAATGGGCTCTCTGGTGGGCAGTTCTGCTGCTTTCCTCTCCCTGTGGACTCTTTTCTTTGAGGCGTCTTCTGTTCTGGGTCAGGACCTCCAGGAGAGGGATGCCATCTGCAACGCAGCCGGCTGCTATGTGGTCCACTTCCAGCGCAAAATCTTCCTGGACTCATGGAGAACCTGCAAACAGATGGGTGGCAACTTGGCCACGATCAAGCGGAAGGAGGACGCGGCTGCTATCGCTTCACTCTTCTCCACTCTGGATTTGCGGCACTCGCGCTCCAGGGTCCGGGTGTGGATTGGTCTGCAGCGCCAGCCGCGGCAGTGCACGCCCCGCGCGTCCACTGAGGGGGTTCTCCTGGACCACCGGGGATCAAGACACTCAGTACACCAACTGGCAGAATGACTACAGCGTGGCTTCGTGTATGGTTCCCCGTTGTGTGGTTTTTGCGCTACGGATTGGAGAGCACGCAGATAACTTCAAATGGATAGACGGTTCCTGCTCTGTGCCTGTGGATGGGTTCCTGTGCCATTATTCCTACAGAGGAATGTGTCCTGCCTTGAGGAATGAGGGTGGGGGCAACCCCTTCTATGCAACACCGTTCAACCTCATGAGCACGCTACTAACTCATGTTCCGTTTGGATCTGTTGCCACGGTACCGTGCCCCCCAGGTACCAGGGAGGGCCAACCAGTTTTGTGCACTCTGAGGGAGGATGGACACGTAGGATGGTCACGGGGCCCCCCCTTCTGCTCCGATCTGTTACCATCCAGCATGTGCGAGATAAATAACGGGGGGTGTGAGCAGCTCTGCAGATCGCTAAATGGTCACTTCTTCTGCGAGTGTTTCGAAGGCTACGAGCTCCGAGCTGACGGACTGACCTGTGAGCGGGTTAACATCTGTGACGTGGCCTCCTGTGAATATGAGTGCCTGACTCTCATGGATAACTACCGCTGTGCCTGTCCGGAGGGATACATGCTGAAACGAGACCAACACAACTGTGAGGATGTAAACGAGTGCCTTCAGAGTCCCTGTCAGCAGATTTGTGAGAACACACCGGGGTCATTTCTCTGTAGCTGCCGTAAGGGCTTTTATGAGCTTTACGATGGCGGCTGTGAGGACATAGATGAGTGTCTGGATGACCCATGTGACCATATTTGTGAGAACACTCCCGGATCCTTTATCTGCCGCTGCCGCCTCGGCTTTGAAAACGACCCTGACGACCTCAGCCTGTGCCAAGACATCGACGAGTGCCAAAGCCGGACGCCCTGCGCGCACATGTGCGCCAACTCTGAAGGGAGCTACGAGTGCTACTGCAAGGAGGGCTATGAGCTCACGGCGGATCGGTCGTCATGCGTGCGCAAAGCCAGCGGTCAGCACCAGTCTGGCGCCACCACGCCGTATTACTGGGTCCCCAACCAGAGAGAACCTGCATGGGATGTGCTGAGCTATGACTGGAGCACAGAGCAGAGTCGCACTGGCTGGCCTGCAGAGGAGGAGAAAGAAAGCCTGGACTGGCTCACCAAGCCAACAAGCAACGATGACTCTGAGGTGACCCATGTCGACAGAACACAGCGGTATGAACTTACTCTGATTTTACCCACAACACCGCAATGGATCAAGGTGAGGAGCAGAAAACCCAAAGAAGAAGTTGTGTTGTTGGAGACCCAACCCCCTCCTCCACTGTGCAGTCAAACACCAGTCCCAGCACCACATCAGACTGGTATTATGATGATGATGATGATGATTACAAAGAGGGCACTACCACGGCTCTTCCACCCTATTCCGCCTCCACAGTTTCTGAAGGACAGCTTTCTCCGTCTACGCTGAGCCCAGGAGATTCAAGCCACCGGAAGGAAATTGAAGAGCTACAAGCAGAAATGTCTGATTTCCCAGAAGAAGAATCAGAAGAGCAAAACAAACAGGTGGGGGTTGCCCGCTCTCATGGTCCTTGCTGCCATCACTGAGTTCACGTCTTCCCCGCCTCTCCTGGGTGGAGATGGGGGGGGTGGAGACAGCCTGGATTCTGTCAAAGAGGACCAGGACTTGAGGCAGAGCAGCACTTGGCTCCTGGTCGGCCTCCTTGTCCCCCATCTGCATCTTCGTCGTGGTGATGGTGGCGCTCGCCGTCGTCTTTTGCGCGCGCTGCACCTCCCAGCCGAAAAGCGAGAAAAGCAGCGACTGCTACCACTGGATCTCGGGCGCCCACGACAAACAGGGAGGCGCCGACCCGTCGGCGGGGGCCAAGGCGCAGGTTTAACCAAACAGGGGATGAACTGACTGTCGTAGAAACTCGACGGAGAGCCGGTCGTTAACCTGTGACAACTGCTGAACCTTTGACCCCGTGCTGTTGAACATCAGCTGACAGACGGGGGGGCTGTGGAGAACCCCTGACCTTCATGGGAGACGGCCCTTTTGAGTGATTTAAACGTTGCAAAACCCTGACCACACAGGGGAACTTCCGCTCACTTAGTGATTGCACTACAGAATCTGAGGACTGTTTTTACATAAAATGTGTAATTAACCCTTTTTTTTTTACATCTTCAAGTTCTTTAAGTTGGGTCCAGCAGATCACTGAGGGCTTTGGGTTGGATCAACCAAACACTTCTTTGTATATAGTGTTCATTCTGTATATTAATGTATGTTTCAGGTCATGTGATTTCTTTGAAAGAATACTTTAAACAAAGCGGGGTGTCATGCAGAGGGCTTCAGCACATGGACTCCATCAGAGACCCGTGTCCGGTTTAAGGGTTTTTCCGCTATTCTTGACTTTTATTTGCAGAGGCGCAGGAGTCCTCTCAACATGATTTACAGGAGCCGCGGCTCGGCTTTCTCCAAGTCTTTAAAGAAGGCTGTCACTTCCCGCTGTCCGCGCAGCAGTTTTTACGGCTCGTTGGGCTCCAGATGTGCGTGGAGCTCCTCCTGTTCAGCGCCGGCCCCAGCAGGGCTCCACTATGCCCTGCAGAGGCGCAGCCCCGACCCAAATGTTCACACTCGAGGTGTTTCTCACAGTTCCAGCCACAGCTGATGCGCCTGTATTGCTTTTGTAAGCTTTGAATTAAAATGTTGAGCTTTTTTGTGAAACTTGATTATTCTTTTCTCCTCGCTACAACATTTTTTACAGTTTTTAACAAGAACCCTTAAGCTCACCTTTGATGTTGTCATAGAGACGGCTCAACTAGCATCCATTTGATACACACTGAAACTAACTTAAAAAAATTCATTTCACTGAGATGGAATGACTCGTTCTTACATAAAGACATGTTTTATTTGTTTTACGTACAGGTTTATTCACTTATTATAGATTATTTTCAACAATATAGCTCATGACTGTGCCTAAGTGGCTTTCTGCTGACATCTTTTGACATTTTCTATCATTTTGTTGAAGAAATGTTTAACTCACGACATCCAAAAGAAAGAACAAAGATTTCAGGTTTCTTTTTTTTTAATCAAGATGTTTTTTTAACCCTCTGATGAAATCCACAAAAAACTGCAATACCATTTGTCAGGAGCTTTAATTGTATAATAATAAACTGGGTGATTTGGTAAGTTTTTGTTCACAACAATGTTAGTTTAAGGTGCTAAAGTATTGACACGAGGGTTCAGGCAAAAACATCTTGTTTACTCACTGTCTCAAATTTGATCCACACATTTTTAACTTGCTGTGACTGTAATATTTAGAATAAATCATCAACAAAATTACATTTTTAAATACAGAAAGTAGTGATAAAAATATATATTCTCACCTTAAAGTTTTGAAAATAAGCAAAACTTTTCTTGGCAAAAGTGTTTTGGAGATTTCACGGAAGCAGCCATCATGAAATGAGCTAAAGAAGCCCCTCTACTGCCCCTAGTGGAACGATGGTGAACTACATGGCAGAAAACATGGAGCAAGGTCTTTACAATGTTTTTTTTATATTTTTTATTTATTTATTTATTTTAACTTGTCCTGTCCAATAGCTGGGCAGACAGTTGAGAGCTGAAGGCCTCTTGTGTTGGACATATTTTACTTTAACAACAGGGGTTATGAATCTTCTGACAAACCAGAGGTATGTCCATAGGAGGGAAGAAGAGAGAGGGATGTTAGAGAGAGAGAGGGGGGAGGATGGGAGGGTGATTATGGGGGGGGGGGGAGTAAAACCATGAAGCATCATAAAGCAACAAGTTTCTGGATGGTTATACTCATTAGTAGCCACGGTTACATGGGCAGAATATCTTGATCGGATCAATGGTCGGGTTACAATTCACCCGTGCACATGGGCCCAGAAAACCTTTTTCCGATTAGAACAAATGTTCCATGGGTCACACTTTCGGTCGGAATAAATCATTCGGGCATGCGCAGCAGTGATGAAAATCCCGGAAGGGAAATGTGACCCGTTGTAAACAAGCCTTTGCTGTCACAGACATTTATGCAGCAGCTCGGTAATATACGAGACGATCTTCCAAACGCGCTTTTATTAATGTTATGAATATTATGAAGCATCTGTTCGCTCATCATTTTATATTTAATCCGTGTGGTCGGTGCTTTTTTGTGGAAAAACGGAGCTGGAAGCCAGTGTTAGGAGAGGCTATAAACACGCGCTAACAACATTTGCCTTGATGGACACAAAATCGAGGACCATGCGTGAAAACGCTGCAATCTGCATCATGGCTGCACGTAAATGTCTGGGAATAACATCAGTCTTTATTTTGTCGGGAGACAACTGGAAACACAAATCCACGGGATTGTTTGAAAACTTTCTAAGGACTGAGCGACATTCATTTCTGCTCTGAAAAGCTCACACACCAACCCAAAGCCGCTGTGTGTGAGCTGACGGGCCGAGCTCTGCTCGGTTCTCCTGAGTCCTGCAGCCGCTAACCCAGAGCGGCGGGTCGGCTCGCAGTCCGAATTCTCACACAACAAAACAACAAAACGCACACATAAAGCACCCTCCCCTCAAACAGTAATAATCCGGGGCTGCTTCAGTCGTCGAGAGGTTCACATCGGTCTACTGCACCAGAGCCCGAACGGAGAGCTCGGGTGCCGGGTCCAGACCTCAGTGGGCACGAAGCGCTCCTCCCCGGCAGCCCCTTCGTGAGGGGTGAAAGAGAGGCAGAGAGCCAGCGGGGCGAGAGCGGAGCGGCGCTTTTCACGGGGCCTCCGCAGAGCAGCTGGTCGGTCCCGTATGCGCTCCAAAGCTTTTTTCTCAGCAAAACACCATCTATGTGTGATGCAAACCAGAGCAGAAGTGACACACGATCGGAATGACCGTTTACATGCTCCACGATCGGATAAAGGATCGTATAACCCACCTATCTCGATCGGAAAGAAAGTTTGACCCGAACGAGTCTGACCGGGGCAGACTATTCCGAACGGCTCGTTTACATGACACATTTTCTTTCTGATCAGGCGTTCTTTACGATTACTTCTGCCCATGTAAACGCGGCTACTGTGAGGTTCAGATGTAATACAAGTCTATAAGGGGGGGGGGCTTTACATGGGTTTTTAAGGAAAGTTTGGATCATGTTAATGAGGTCTCAGAAAGGCATATCACATATGATACAAATGGATTTGTATGGGGTAGAACAGCCTCTTCATTTTTTATCTCTCCAAGAGTCTCTTTTCGGATGTTAGGGATTGAAGACATTAGGAAACCTAAAAGCTTTCTGTGTTTTTACAAGCTGCACTGAAGTCATTTCTTCATTTCTGGGACCACAAACCTTATTTTCTAACATATCAACGATATTGTGCGACATTCAATTGATTCACGTCTCCCCCCCACTTATAAAAAATGAATGAAAACAGTAATGACTAAGCCAGAGGAGGCTTATGACACTTTATTTTGAAAGTTCTCTATATTTTCATTACCTTACTCCTATTAGGACTCCCATCTTTTGCCTCCACAGCGATCATTTTTCTTTGTTATGTTTCTTCTACAACCTCTAAAGACATTAGGACTGTGACAGAGGAAAAAAAAAACATTTTTTTATCTTTCTGGGGAAAAACGAGGGAATAAAAATGTTGTCATTTTTATGTAATCAATCAAAAAGCCTCGCTTGAGAGTGATTTTCATCTATGGAAAAAAAAAAAAACTTAAATAAGTAACAGAGAATTCAATCCATTAGGATTTTCTAGAATAATAAGTCCAAATACAGAAGTGGAAAATGATTCTGGAGTCAAAGTAAGTGTTGGGTTCTTTTATGTAATAGGACACCTAGTGGTTACAAGGAGAATTGATCTGGCTCCAACCAGTTTGGTTTTCATTCCAACATCAGTGAGAAGGTGAAACTGTTGACTCATTATGCATAAAGGAACATTTGATTTAATACTGAATGCTGTGCTCTTCACATGGGATCTCAGTGAATCAGACTGTGATAGGTAAACAAATATAAGGCTTTAAAGCTTCTCACTTAAAAAAAAAAACTAAAAAAAATACTCAAATTGTGAATCTGATCATATCTTACCTTTAGCACACAGCAGAATTATTTGTTTAGGTATTTTTGGGGGGGTTGTTTGTTTTTTTCATTATAAATGAACATTATGATTAGGGCTGGGCGATATGGCCTAAAAATAAAATCTCCGATTTTATTTTTTTTAATTCGATTTCCGATTTTTTTTTTTTTCCCCCACCCTACTTAAGGAAAGCAATAAGTGCAAACGGCAGAAAAGTTCAAGCAAATGTTGCTTTTATTTAATCAAACTCAAGACAAATCTAACGGCCATTTCTGGTATGAATAATAAATAAATGAACACGCTCTTTGAAATATAGTTGAGTATAAGATTTTTCTTCTTATTCCCTTTTTGGACTTGTGTTTAAATAATTTTGTCTTGTTTTATATAATTTTTGTCTTGTTTTTGTCTAATTTCTTTATTCTAAACTTGTTTTCACTTGTCCAAAATAAAAAGGTTACTTCCTTACTTAAAGTCCCAGCTGTGTTTTCAGTCCCACTTTGTAGTCTAGACTAAAAGGAGACAAACATTCACCTTGAGAGTAGCACCATTTTCTAAAGGATTAACAATACCGCTCATATCTGGGCTCTAAGGTTTTAATTCAACTAATAAACCCCGTCTTCTGAACGGAGAAGATGATGAAGCAGCAGGAGTCGCGGTCAGACCCCCCCCCCCCCCCCCCGCGGCTGCCTCCTCCGAAAACAAAATCCTACGGCAGCCGCGTCGCAAATGAATATACAAGTAATAATTACAACGCAGTATTCTTTATTAACAAGTAACAGTAACAACTAACTAACTAATAAACTAACTATACAGGAGTTGTAGAATGAGTATGTGTGTGTCAGGGCGCGTGCATGTGTAAGAGGACTGGGCGCGTAGAGCGATGGGCTTTAGGCAGCGTGAGGGGGAGGGGTCTCTTCCTCCACGTCTGTGGCAGCAAACCCACACCAGTTCCAAACAACAGATGATTTTATTCCTTTCTTGGGAACAAACTTCCCACTCTCACCGGTAGCCATGCTGTCGCTAGCTGCTTGATGTGTTGATTGTCGCGTGTCGCCATGTGAAACTAAAGCTACGGAAGCTCTGGAAAGCCAAAAATGCGCCACATAAAAATTCGATTTAGTTATTTTTGAAATCGCCCGTAACAAAAAATTCGAATTAATTCATTTGATCGATTTATCGCCCAGGCCTAATTATGATACATTTAAAAGCTCTGAGAAGTTGGTTTTGCATGATAGAAGCCCTTTATTGTGGGACCAAAGCGTATTTGTAAGACTCACATGTGCAACCCACCAAAAAAAACGTGTGCCCAAAAAGTGTGACACTCATTTTGATTTCTAAAACCGTTTTCAATGTCCCTGATTCCCTGCACAATGAAACCACACTTACTTATTGATGGAACATATAAGAAAACACAGTCTGAGCTTAAACTGAGATGGAAACAACTTTATTACAGTTTTTTTAAAATTATTTTCTCCATCTTGGAATAACTCTGACCTCACACAGAAGCGATATTTTCCATTCTCTGTGCAAATTCCAGCACACATTTACCCAGAATTCTGTGCAGAATTTGCTCAAGGCATCAGTTTAGTACAGGCAGAACCAGTCAAACTCTTTTGCATTTTGTTCCACCAAAGAGTTGAGAACTGTCTTGGTCATGGATATTCATCGAAAGAGCTACACACGAAGCTTTTAAAGACCCACTCTGATCAAAATTGGGTTTTTGGTGTTTTTAATACATGTTTTTCTGATGATGGAGGACAGATATAAAGAAGATTGGAATTCAAATTTCATCTCTGAGTATGCTCTGCACCAACAATCACACCCATAACTCAGAGGCAAACCTCTGATGAACTAATGTGTGAAACTATGTCCTCCGAAATGACAAGTTTATTGATTTTGACTATAGATTAGGCGGTGATGGGACTGAGTCTTTAACACACAGCCAGAATCATTTTGTAGGATGAAAGGTTTGAACTCTATCCTCTGTTAAAATCATCATTCAGGTTTTTTAAAGAACATTGGTTAACACTGAAAAAGCAGGTTGTTCGTGGGGCAGAAACAATAACCACTCTGACTTTAATATCCTCTGCCGTCGTCTGACCTTTATCTTGATATTTCCTCACAGAGACCGGCCTTCAGCAGCAGCAGCAGCACAGACTCCAGCGTTTTCTCTCCTCCATCAGCCTCTTTCTCATTTCTCTAATTCTCTTTGAAGAATCAAACCATCATGAAGACAGTCAGGAAAAAAAAAAACATCAATTTGATGCAATCCATTTGTATGTCTACCTCTTCATCGTCCCTTCTTTCATTTTTTCACTGATGTCAGCATGTGGTTCTTTTATTTTACTGCTGATTTTATTTTAAATTCTATTATTTTGTCGTTTATTAGCTCAACAGCTGAAACACAGCATTACTCTGGTCGAACTGATTAATCAGCAACACAGTAAACTATTTTGTTCAGTTTGGTTCTGGGTTAACCGACGCTGCTGCATAAAACTGCAGCTGCTTCCCACAGTTTTTCAAATCACACCACAAACACATAAACTGCACAGACGTCTGTCTGCAGTGAAATTTAGGAGAGGTTGGCTTTCCCACCGGAACGGAACCACAGCAACACTCCAGTTCTGAAAGGAAAGCAAAGGCATGAAAAGAAGTGTGTCAAAAAAATCAAACTTGTAAAAATCTACACCCGAGGTCATTTTGGATAACATTTAAGAGACTTTGAAATTCATTAAACAAAAGGAATGATTATAAAAATGTGGAAATCTGATTTTAAGACTCCAAAATATTTGCTTTCAAGGAAACTCTGTTACCATTTTGGTGATTGTTTTTTTTATCCAACTAAATATCTCCATTCTACATTGAGGATTTGGTTTATTATGTCATCTTTGGATGGTCTCAGTGACATATTTTGTGGGTTCTGTTGCTAAATGACAGAAAGACTGAAAGTTCCACACCGATCATCTTTTGATCTATTGTAAAAGTGTTTCTAGTGGTCCTTTAATTATGATTATGCTGTTTTTAGACCAAAAAAAAATAGAAAAGAAAAACAAAGACGTTCATGGATCTACTTGTGGATGCATCAGAATGAAGCGGAGCAGGGAGCTTGTGTGGAGCCCAGTGTATTTTCTATATCAAAAATACCATTTTTTCCCCCCAACAAAATGTATATGTTTTAGTCTGTTCCTGACTCACAATGATTTGAATAAAGAAACACCCAGAAATGCAAATTTAAGCTTAATGTACTTTATTATCGTCCTTCATCATCAGAAAAAATGCTTCAAGAACATATAAAAAAAAAAAAAACATTTTA